>CANUEX010000081.1:0-10876 GCA_948099535.1 Jatropha multifida
CGCATATTTTATTTAACTCCGCAGTTAGGATGCTTAAATAAATATTGGTTTGTAATAGAATTATCATGTGATTATAAATAAATTGTGGAGTGTAAATGACTATCTGGAAGACTGTATGATAGGAACAGTTTGAACATATTATGAAAAATAAATATTTATATGAGAAAATATTTTTATTATATGGATATGGGCCCGAGCTGCGAATAGTATGTATTACTAATGCTGGGTCAGAATTATTTGATTGTCTTATGAAAAATGTCATAATATGGGCTTTCTATTCCGATAGTCAAATAATAACAGTGATGGATTTTGATAGTTTAGGCTTAAGACGGGCCTCGGGTGCCTTAAGCTTACTTAGGTCCTAGTGCCGGTCCGGCCCACGGTTTTGGATCGTGACATAAAGAGATAGAGAATGTTTAACTGCCAAAGCATCGGTGACCAATTGCTTTGAGAAAGAACAGAGCATCGTCAACAAAGAAGAGATGGCTCACCATATGTACCCACTTGCAACTGCGGAACCCGATAATTGATTTCTTCCCACAAACTTCTGCGACAAACAATAGGTACATGGATAAGGGATCGCATTGTCTAAGTCCGTGTTGCAGTATAATCGGACCAAAAGAACAACCATGATGGCTAATTTAGTATGTAATCGTTTGAACCAAATCCATGATTTTGCTTACCAAGACCCTATAAAAACTCATCTTATTCATTAAAGCCTCAAAAAATTGCCACTCTACATAGTCATAACCCTTTACCATATCCATTTTCAAAGCAACCATCCCATTTTTCACTAGTTTCCTCTTTATGTAATGTAGTACTTCAAACGAAATAATAACGTTATTGATGATGAATCCTCCTGGAATAAACTCGCTTTGGGTTTCAGAGATACTGTTTGCAAGGACCAGCTCAAGTTGGTTCGCCACCATCTTAGAGACTACTCTATCAATGACATTGCTAAGGGAGATCGGCCTCAAGTCAATAACCATCTCAGGCAACTTCTTTTTTGGAATAAGGATGATATTTGTATTATTTTTCCCTAGTTGGGCACTTATACCATTCAAATAATCCAAACACGCACTACATACCTCTTCACATACAACTAGCCAAAAGGATTGATAGAAGGCAAAATTTAATCCGTCTAGTCCATACGCTTTATTTGGATGCAGGCTAAAAATTGCTTCCCTAACCTCCTCCTGCTTATAGTTTCTGGAGAGTATATAGTTTTGAGCATTAGTCACTCATCCATTAATGCTCTCCAAAATAGTAGTAAAAGCCCTTACTGTGAGATGAACATACACGAATAATAATCAACAATTAAAGTATTCAAACCATTATCCTAATCTTTCCAATACCCATTCAAATCCTTTAATTGTTGAAAATTATTTTTTATACTACTTAAGGCCATGGAATGAAAGCACTTGAGACTTCAAGCAATCAAGTTGCAGCTCAAGATTCAAGGAAGCGCTACAAGCCAATGGTAACTAATTCTTATTTTCAAACTCTATTGTTTTTTATTTTCAATATTTATGTTGATTATAAGAATATTTACAAGTTTATTTGGATTTAATTTATTTACTATGTTAAAGTAAATCTTTTTACTAGGAATATGATATAGCTTAAATTCAACTCCAAATTATAATATTAGATTTTATTTTCTTTATTCAAGTAAAATTTATTATTGATCTTAGTATTTCCAAGTAGAGTTTCTCCCTTAAATTGATTTTGAAAGATCTGAAGAGGACTCTTTTTGCTCTGCAATATGGAGTTTGCAAATGGAGGAAACAGTTCTAGCGCACAATATTGATAGCGTAAATTCTAAAGTGCATGAAATCAGAATAAGTAATAAAGAGTGAGTAGAGTATCGTCTCGCGAAAATTATATACCAAATTGTGTTAACCTACTATTATTTAAACGACAATAAGGAAAATAATGTTAACAAATAAAAGAAATAAAATAGAGCAATGGGAAACAAATCAAGTTAGTAATTGTTGAGAATAAATCAAGGTTTAAATGGTTATTAGAGATTTTGACTTCACTAAATTCTAATCAATTTATTCTATTAGTTTAATAATCAATTTTAATTATTTTAGGAAGAGAAGTAACCTAAAACATTTAATAAACTCTTTCGATATTTTATCAGCTATTTTAACCCAATTCAATTACCTATCTCTCAATGGTGTAACCAAACATAAATTAAATTATTAAGTTCTATGATTATTTAAGAATCCACAAATTAAGGTTTTTAATTTTATGAAAACATCAAATTATCTAGCTCCGGCGTCAAGTTGTTATTCGAAATTTATTACCCTTTCATATTAAAAACTCTTCTCTCGACAGTTGACAATGAAGAAGAAAGAAAAAATAACAACAAACTTGAACCTGGCTCTGATACCGTGAAACAAAAAGGAAAAAAAAAGGAAGTTATTTTGTGGAGAAACAAAAAATAGAGAAGCGGAAGAAAGACAAAGTTATTAATGGAGAAAGGAAACTTGAGTTCTTTTTATTTCTAGTTGTTATCTATTGCATCAGATACAAGCTATATATAATGATATTTTCCTAAAAATTCTCCAAATCTATATATATATATATATATATATATATATATAAAGCAATCATTTTTCCCTAGAAATTTGACATGTGGCATATCTACTTGGCATTTTTTCCCTAGGAATTTGACATGCTGCATATCTACTTGGCTATCTACTTGGCATTTTAATTTGACAAGTGGGATCTTCCTCCAATTAGGCCTCCAATTGGCATTGTTTGATTTGAATATATTTAATTATTTAATGCATTAATGCATTAGTTAGTTGGTTTGGTTTGAATTTATTTAGAATTAGTGTTTTAAGTTTGGTTTTGGTTTGGTTTTAATTTATTCAGAATAAGTGTTTTAAGTTTGGTTTTGTTTCGGTTTGATTTGATTTAGTTTCAATTTATTTAGAATTAGTGTTTTTGATTTGGTTTGATTTAATTGTTTAATGTGTTAATAATAAATAAAGTTTATAACTTAAAACCATTAATACATCCATTGACCAAGAGAGATAAGTATTGTTTAATGAGTATTTTTTATTTGATTTGGTTTTGATTTGATTTATTTTAAATTATTAATAACAAATAACTTTTGTAACGTTACTAATATCAATATTATCAATGTTAATAATAACTTTTATTATTTCAAATTTGACGCAATAATCTGCCGTTACCAAATAGCAATATCATAATTTTGTAATTAAAGTCATTATTAATAGTGTTTTTGTTTGTTTTGATTTGTTTGTAATGTTTTCAATGTATTAAAATTGATTTGATTATTGGTTATTTGGTGTAATAAATGCATTTTTTTTAATTTTAAATTGTTTACTCTCAACACTTTAGTTTTCTTAAAATTACTATATATATCACTATATTTTTGTTTACTTTTGGCAAAAGCATATTGATTCTGCTTTTAAAAATTCATTTTTTTCTCAATAGTTCAAAATTTTATGTATTTCAATTTCCATTAACGGGGTTAGTAGTTCTTACTTACACTTTTTTTTGTTTGGTCTCATTTTTTTGAAGGTTATTTAACATGTTTTTTTACTTAAACTGTTTTTTTCTCCATTTTTAAAGATAATTTAATATGTTTTTGCAGCGGTAAATTGTCAAATACAAGTGAAAAGTACGATATAATCAAAAATTTAAATATAACTAAAGATGATTGGAAAATAAAAGTGAGAGTATCACGATTGTAGGATGTGTCTTTCAATAATAGAGGAGATTTTACGAGTACAGAGATGGTATTGGTCGATGAAAAGATTAAATATATATTTTACATTTTATTATTTTCGTAACCAATTAAAAATAATACCATCATTTTAAATCGATATATATATATATGTAATCATTTTTTTTTTATATTTGTTATTTTAGGTAAATTATATTCATGCAATTACAAAAAGGAATATTGCTATGCAATTTCGACCACTTTAAAAGAAGGCATATATATGATAACGAAATTTTCTGTCATGAACAATTAAGAAAATTTTCATGTGATTGGTGATAACAAGTACATGATCCAATTTTATGCTACAACAGGTAATAGTTTTTATACTTTTTTTTTTATTTTTCTCAAGCTTTGTCATTTTATTTACTCACTAACAAATTCTTTCTTTCTCTTCTTCCCTATAGATGTTATTGACTTAATCATGGGTGAGAGTGAAGTTGCAAAAAATGATACAGTTGGTAGTTATTCATCAAATAGAATGAGTGTGGAGCTTCAAAATCTCAAGTGTATTTTTATTCTTTTAATATATAATTAATCAGTTTTAGATTTATTTTGAGCAATCTTATTTTTTCTATTATTATTGTTTTTGTTTAGGCTTAATAAAATGCGTATTACTATTTGGAGGGATTTGGTTTATGTGTGTAAACAAGAGAAAGGCATATTAACCGAAGAAATTTATGTTGCTGTTTTCCTTTCATCTTTTTCAATATTCTAACGTGCTTCTTCTCTTACATTAGGAACACTTCTTTCGTCAACATCCAAATCAAGCAGGATTTATATTAATCCCGATATATCAGAAATGGAGGAGTTCAAGGAGAGGTATAAAATATATATATAAAGTTATATCTATTATAATTAGATCCATGATTTTAATTTTTTGAATTTAAAAATAGATTTGTCGGTGAAAAACAAGCTATAGGGATCTTAGATATGCAAAAAAAATCTATTGACAAGGTAAGCATTTTAGAGAATAAAAAGAATATTGCAGAAATATTAATCGATGCGGAAACCAAAAATGAAAAGGTAACCAAATAATAATTTTATTTTGAAAATGTATTCCATCTCCCTTTTTGTTGGGTTGCAAATTTATAATTCAAGGTAATGTTTTTTTTTATTTAATTCAAGGAAATATTTTTTTAAATTGTATTCTCTATATTTTTCCTTCCTATTTCTCATTATATTCTCTCACCTTTTTGTAATATATTGTATTGCAGGTTGGATCATTTTATTGTTATGCCATGATAAAAAATGTAATTGAACATAATGGTTGGTATTACGTTTCATGCAATGGGTATGGGTGTAAGAAGAAAGTATCACAAGAATCTACTACTTTTAAGTGTGACAATTGCAATAGGTTTGTCCTGATAACAACACTCATTCAAAAGTTGTTTTTATTACTATTTAGAAAATAATTTAAATAAATTATAATTTGTTTTGAAATAATAAAAAGGTGTAGGGTTGAACTACAAGTTATTGATGATTTTGGAGAAACAATCTTTGTTTTATTTTATCAAACTGTGGAAAAAATACTATTTGATAATTGAAACATTATCAATTCAATCTATAGAATAATCAATATATGAATAAATTTGGCACCAACTGACGTGCTATTAATGTCAGTGCTTCAATATACAATTATCAGCAATAGCTCTAAGATTAATAATTTTAATTTTCAAAAAAAATTGAAATAATTATTGCATTATTATTCAATGGAACTACCCATATTTTAAAATTAATTAGCAGATAATTGAAACTTGAAATTATGTTCAATATATATATATATTCTTATGGACTAAATAATGCATTTTCAAAATACATAACCTTATTAGTAAGTCTAATCTCAAATAATAATATTAAAAAAAAATTAAAATCGTGTGAAAACAGTTTATTTCAATTAAATGTTCATTTCAAATTTAAAATGTTAATATATATTTATATGATTAATTAATAAAAAAATGACATGCTATATAGAACTACTATTATCCCCAGATATGATCCAAAGTTAACCCAATAAATATATAGAAGGGTTAAATATTTTCGAGTTCCTAAATTATAACTAAATTAACAGTTAGGTCCCTCAACGTTTGAATAATTATTTTGAATGATCTAACTAATGTTGCCGTTATACTGTAAGGTCCTTATATCTAAATTTCTATCTGTTTTTCCGTTTATAGGGGTTGAAAAGTGAATGTTATTTGAAAGTGAGGAACCTAAATATTAATTTGGTCATAATATAGGGACCTGAAAATATTTAATTTTCTACACTTAGATCCTTCACGTTTGAGTAATATTCAATTTTCAACCTATATAAATGGAAAAAAGATAGAAATTTGGATGTAAGGATTTTACAGTGTAATGACAACATTAGTTAGGTTCTTCAAAATAATTACTCAAATATTAAGGGACCTAAGTATTAATTTGATCATAATTTAGGGATCCAAATACATTTAACCTTATATAAAATAATAATTTAATTAATGCAATAAATAAAATAATAAAATAATGAATATATAATTAATGCAATAAATACAAAGTTATCAATTCAATTTTTAAATCATGTTTTCATTTCCTATTAATTGAAATTAATTAATTTGTGAATAAATGAGAAAACATAAATAATTACATTAATGATTAAATAAATAAAAAGAGCAATTGTTATGTTAAAAAACAGTGGTCAAAGTAACTGTGGAGCAACTGTTATGAAACGTTCATTTCACACCTCTTAACATTTAATGCTTAATCATATTAATATTTAATTATAATAAATCTAGAGAGATCTATGATGATGCATCAAGGGAAAAATCACTCCAGTGCAGGAACATCACAAGCAAGCATGGTTATCAATAGTGCAAAACAACCAATGACGCCGATGGAAGCAACAGAATAACGAAGATATGTCTCAAATACAATACTGATGAATACCTCAAACACAAATGAAAATGAAAATGATATGCAATTAGGTAATTATTTCTATTAAATGTACAAATATCATACACGTCTCCACTTAAGAAACCTATTACACAACATATGAAATTAATCTATTGTTACAATTATTAGCGATAACATATCTTTTATTCTGTAGGAATGCAACAAAATGCAGATCGCTCCAAGAGAAAAAATATAACAAGTGATAATAAGGAGTCTCAGGCAAAGAGACCAAAACTATCATTGCAGAAAACAACCATGGTTATTGATCCTAAACAAAACTCTCACATGACATTCAAAGATGGTATGTAACGTGATTGTATCTACCTATTTGAACATAATAATATAAATATTAAAAAATAATCCAATATTTTCCTACTATAGTGAAATATTCAGATATCGAAAAACCAGAATATGAGTGCAGCTTCGATGGAGCTTTGATGTAGTTTGAGAAAAAGTTAAAAGACTAAGTTCTCGCAACAACATCATCTTCTCCTTATGTTATAAAGGAGGGAAAGTAAGACTTCCAAAAATGAAGGAAACTCCATTGGTACTCAAACAACTTTTAAAGTATAGAGGTGGGAAAAAGAGTTCAAAGTTTAGAGACAATATCAGGGCTTATAATTCTATATTTGCATTCACATCAATGGGAGCAAAAATAGACAAGATAGTTAATCAATGATCAGGCCCTCCTGTATTTCGAATAAATGGCCAAAACCATCATTTAATTGGAAGCCTTCTACCACCATCCAGGGACATGCCAAAATTTGCACAACATTACATTTATGATAGCACCAATGAAGTTCAAAACAGATTGAAATCCATTAAAAAAGGAGAAGTTCCAAAAAATCTAGATGAGTGTATAGTTGAAGAACTGATTAAAATGTTTGACAAGGAGAATCCAATAGCTCAAGTATTTAGAATGGCAAGGGATAGATTCAAGGACAGAAATTGCAAAATACTGAAATTAAGACTTCTAAGTGAAAGAAACAACCTCAAAAGGCAATATAATACTCCCACAATATCTGAAATTGCTGCATTGATAATAAAAGATTTTGGTCAAAGTAGTTATGGAAGGGATGTCATCATAGAAGATAAAAGTAACGACTTACAAAGGATATCAGAATTACATCCATCGTACATGGCAATGCAATATCCATTGCTATTTCCCTATGGAAAAGATGGATACCATACTGGAATCCCTTACAATAATTATAGGAACAATAATAAAACAAAAAGAGAAAATATCACAATGAGAGAGTTTTATGCATGCATAATTCAAATAAGGAAAAATGAAGGGCAAATAGTCATAATGGGAGGACGTTTGTTTCAACAATATATTGTAGATGCTTATACTGCAATTGAAGAAGAGAGATTAAGATGGATAAGAAACAACCAACAGAATTTCAGAATCGAATATTATAAGAATCTTAATGATGCCATTGTGAAAGGGGATACTTATGCATCTTCTATTGGAAAAAGAATTATTTTGCCTCCATCTTTCACTAGAGGCCCAGATACATGATATAAAACGATCAAGATGCAATGGCAATTTGTCGATGGGCAGGAAATCCAGATCTATTTTTGACATTCACTGCAAATCCAAAATGGCCCGAGATTAAATATATGCTAAATGAAATAGAAGGACAGACAGTGGAGGATAGACCAAATATTGTCTCAAGAGTATTTAAAATGAAGCTAGAGCAACTAATGGTTTTTATAAAGAACAGTTATATTTTTGGCAATATATATGCAGGTATGAATACTCTCAATATATATTTTTGGCTATATTTAACAGTTTTATTTAACTAATTTCCATCTTCTCAATCGATCTTTGTTGTAGAGATATACACAATAGAATTCCAAAAACGTGGTCTACCTCATGCACATATCATATTATGGCTAGATTCTGATTACAAGAATCCAACTCCAGAAGATATAAACAAAATAATTACAGCTGAAATACCAGAAAAAGAAACTGATCCAATAGGTTATGAAGCTGTAGCAGAATACATGATGCATGGACAGTGTGGAAATGCTAATAAGTATTCACCATGTATGGTTGACGGAATATGTAGCAAAAAATTTCCCAAGAAATTTAAAGAAGAAACAACAATTGATTCACATGGATTCCCTGTATACAGAAGGAGAGATGATAAAAGAGTAGTGCAAAAAGGAGATATTAAACTTGACAACATTCACGTTGTACCTTATAACAGAGAATTGTTAGTTATGTTTCTGTTGATTTTATGTGTAATGTGAGAGCTTTTATTACTTCTTTCTTAACAAATGAGATACAATTCACTCTTATTTATAGATGTAGGCTATTTCCAAAATACCTAAGTTACCCTTTACACCTAAACTATACTACTCATACATACAACAATATATCGCAACACTCCCCCTCAAGTTGGCGCATAGATATTGAGCATGCCCAACTAGCATACTAAGTTATGAAAGATTTTGCCACTTAATCCTTTAGTGAAGACATTTGCCAGTTGATTATCTGAAGTTACATGAGAAAGTTTCAAGACACTTTGATTGATCTTCTCCTTTATGAAGTGTCTATCGATTTCTATGTGTTTTGTTCTGTCATGCTGAATCGGATTTTGAGCAATACTAATAGCTGCCTTGTTGTCACAGAAAAAGATTGAAGCTCTAAACTCTGAAAGCTTCAACTCTTCCAATAGCTTTTTCACCTACAACATTTCACAAACTCCTAAGGCCATGGCTCTATACTCAGCTTCTGCACTTGAACGAGCTACTACACTCTGCTTTTTACTCCTCCAAGTAACCAAATTTCCTCCAACAAAGGTACAATAGCCTAAAGTCGATCTTCTATCATTTGGAGATCCAACCCAATCTGCATCAGTATATACCTCAGTTTTTAGGTGGCCATGCTTAGAAAAAAGTATGCCCCTTCCAAGAGCAGACTTCAGATACCTCAAAATATGAAAAACAGCTTCAAGGTGAGAGTCACGAGGGTCATGTATATACTGACTCACAAGGCTAACAGCATACGCGATATCAGGTCTTATTTGTGAGAGATAAATTAATCTATCGACCAACCTTTGCTATTGGCCTAGATCAACTGTCCTCCCAACTCCTACCTGCAATTTGAGATTGGCCTCAATTGGAGAATTAGATGGCTTACATCCCAACATACTTGTTTCTTCTAAAAGGTCTAGGACGTATTTCCATTATGAAATGAAGATCCCTCTATTAGATCTAGCAACCTCAATACCGAGGAAGTATCTCAGACTTCCAAGATCCTTAATCTCAAACTCTTGAGCCAGTAGTTTCTTCAAGTGAGCAACTTCTATTTCATCATCTCTAGTTACCACTATATCATCAACATAGACAACTAGTAATGTGATCTTACCCTTGTGGTGTCTAATAAACAAAGTATGATCAGCATTACTTTGAATATAACCAAAGGAAACCATGGCCTTACTGAGCTTATCAAACCATGCCCTAGGTGACTGTTTAAGGCTATATAAGGCCTTTTTCAACCTGCATACCTTTCCTTCGGTTTTGTGACAATCAAACCCTGGAGGAATGTCCATATAGACTTCCTATTCTAAATCTCCATTCAAAAATGCATTTTTGACATCAAATTGATGCAATTTCCAGTTTAGGTTGACTGCACAAGATAGTATGATCCTGATTGTGTTCATCTTAGCAACTGGAGCAAAGGTCTCTTAATAATCAACACCATAAGTTTGAGTATACCCTTTTGCTACCAATCTAGCCTTGTAACTTTCGATTGTGCCATCTGCCCTGTGTTTTACTGTGAACACCCACTTACATCCTATTGGTTTCTTCCCTATTGAAGAGGTAACAAGATCCCAAGTTCCATTCTTTGCCAAAGCTTTCATCTCCTCCACCATTGCTTCCTTCCATTTTGGATCCTGATATGCCTCTTGCCAATTCTGTTGAATAGAAACAGAAGAAACAGGCACGACAAAGGCTTTATAGGAAGAAGATAAAGAATCATAGGAAACAAATTGAGATATGGGATGTTTAGTACATGATCTCACACCTTTCCTGAGAGCAATGGGAATGTTAGTGTCATCAATGATAGGATTAGTAGGAGAATCAGAATCAGCATTATGAACAAAAGGAATTATATCAGAATTAGGGATAGTAGGAGTTACAGGAAGCTCACCGCATTGATTTTCTGGACCT
>CANUEX010000171.1:0-11502 GCA_948099535.1 Jatropha multifida
GTTCAACATACGATGAGATTCGTTTATGCCCTTTTGAGATAGAGGGGTGCAGAACACCGAATGAGTCGGTTGTTGATATGTGATTGTTGTGGAGAGAGCTTGCCAAATGAGTTGGAAGCTGCTCACAAGTGCTTTGTTGAGATGAGTCGATGCTCGGCGGAAGGAGTGCCAGACTGTAACTGGTACTTCAGGTCGTGGGCAATGTGAAGTAAGAATTAAGCTCAGCGGAAGGAATATCAGGTTGCTACTGATATTTCAGGCCGTGGGCAATGAGAAATAAGAGTTAAGTTCGGTGGAAGGAATATCAGGCTGCTGCTGATATTTCAGGCCGTGGACAACGAGAAATAAGAGTTAAGCTCCGCGGAAGGAATATCAGGCTACAACTGATATTTCAGGCCGTGGGCAATATGAGATAAAACGAGAACTTAATAGGTTGTCTCAAATGAGCCGAGAAACTTGTGTTTCATTATTGTGTGCAGGGCCACTCGGTCAAGAGTAGCATGTGAGACAGTTCCCCGCCGGAGCATATGAGCAAAAGGAGATGACAAAAAAAGTCATACCCAGAATGTTTATGGGAAGCGAAGAAGGCTTGAGATAGAACCAAAATGGCTTGAGGTGTCACAAGCAAAATAATATTTTTCTATATGATTTCCATGGAATGCTATAGGCCCCAACAAGTTAAACTCGTATAAAGGGGGTAATACCATGGAAATAAAATTATTTTTAAATACATTGCTTGTGCACCAATATAGCATGAGACAGCCAAAGCATAAATCGAGACAGAGCTGTGACAAGCGAGGTGATAAAAGATGTGAGTAGAACATAAACATTGAAATAGAAATCGAGATAAGTACTATGTTTTATGCACATGCGTAAGACAATTATATCTGTAAATGGTATCACTCCTTACCCCAATGTATTCTTTCATTTTGATTATTATTGTTATTAATATTGTGTGCGACGATTGTGCATGAAGCAAAGGCTGAACAATTATTATATTACATATATACTTCTACCATGTGACTACTTTGGGTTTTTTTTTTTTTTTTTGGCTGTATTTTGCAAGGTATATATAACATGCTATGAAGTAGCACAAGCATATAGACGCTCAAATAATGACGGGAGCTTGGATGCGAATGACCATGATGCAGTAGCAAGCAATTCACGAAGGGACAACCACATCATAAGCGAAATGTGGATCAGACAACAAGCGGTGCAAAGGAGAGATGTCAAGAGCACGCCAAGCACACTACCATAATCGACGAGGACGTCGATTGTTTGAGTGGGGGAGAGTACACATGGGAATCCTACCTGGCTAAAAGAGGGAAGAATGGTATAAATAGAGAGTAAAGATGATAATATAAGTATAATCCTCTATGAAGAAGGGTGGGGGAATGTAGACAATGATAATATGGAATAGATAAGAGAAGAGATGCTGAAGAATGATCCTTAATGTAGAGATAAAAGTGAAGGGATGGGACATTGGTGACATGAATCCAGAGTGGAAGCATGTAGTTCCTAAAAGGAGAATCAAGAAGAAGAGCAGAACAAAGAAGAAGAAAGATCCTTAATGTAGAGATAAAAGTGAAGGGATGGGACATTGGTGACATGAATTCAGAGTGAAAGCATGTAGTTCTTAAAAGGAGAATCAAGAAGAAGAGCATAACAAAGAAGAAGAAAGATCCTTAATGTAGAGATAAAAGTGAAGGGATGAGACATTGGTGACATGAATCTAGAGTGGAAGCATGTGGTTCCTAAAAGGAGAATCAAGAAGAAGAGCAGAACAAAGAAGAAGAAAAGTACTGCAAAAACACAAACAAATTTTTGCATTTAGTTCTTTCATAAGACAGCGTAACGAGCAGAGGCATAGAACTATTCACTTGAAGAGAAGATAGCAATGAGGATTGTAGAGGAGAAGCACAGAATTGGTGCAGCACGATCGATGAGGTCATCGATCGTTTGAGTGGGGGAGAATGTAGGGGTATGAGTCCAGCATCCCTACCCATGGTGCATTACCATGGCATGGGTGCCGAGAATATGAGAGGAGAGACCCGGAGTAATGCTCTCCTCCGCCCCGGGGTCAGGATGACGACTCGAGCCCTAGTGAGCTAGGATGCGGG
The DNA here is from genome assembly GCA_948099535.1 of Jatropha multifida. Lineage (NCBI taxonomy): Eukaryota > Viridiplantae > Streptophyta > Magnoliopsida > Malpighiales > Euphorbiaceae > Jatropha > Jatropha multifida. The sequence continues at coordinate 2,121 of CANUEX010000171.1, forward strand.
CATCATGCCTTATCAAGAGGGGCTGATATCTCCATAGGGACGGAGCTCTATGGACACTATAGGGCCACAAGCCTATAGTGCGCGTCTCTCCGAAGGGTGAGGTTCCTGTATGGGCAGACTATGCCGTCCGGGATGCCCGAAAGGCCTTAGGCCATACACGGAGGTGCGAGACCCTTATATTTACACTTGGCAGATGTGCCCTATGATCGGATATGATGCTAAGACCCTCAGAGTATGCATGGCTGACCTAGATTATGAGTTAAGTCTAGGCGCTACACGGACGCCAGGAGCTGCGAGGATATGGCCCTGTAACACCTGCAGTCTCACTGCCATGCAAAAGCTTGATTCGTTCATATTTGAGATGAACATTGGATAGACAGGTTTGAAGGCTTCTGATCCGTAATTTTTCGATTACCAAATATAACAGTTTAGTATTCCCATGAACCTTCAAGCACCTAGTAACATTGACGGAGCTATGGGGGTCCTGGGACGGCCCCCTGGCCCCCAACAAAATTTTTTTTAAAAGAAAAACACCGATGGAAATTTAAAATTTTCTTTTTTTTAACCCTAAAACAGCATATGCTTTTCAATTTCTTCTCCATGTAACTCTTGAAATTTCTTTTTGCCCCCTAACTTTAATTTCTAACTCTGTCGCTGGTCACTGTCTAAAAACATGGCCCAAACGACAGCGTTTGGCTCAAGTGGATGCTCTGTGAATCGAGAGTTATTATTGTCCATGAAATTGTCATCTCCTGGCCATTCGATTGAAAACTGTTTTTGCACTTTGTACACGTCCACATTTTGCAAGCATGTCTATTTACCGCATTAGGTAGTCTTAATTAGGCCTGTTTGGTTGAATGCTTTCACGCCATTGGTAGATGCCGCGGATAACTAATAGCGGTTAAAAGCTATTGTGTATAACCAATGTTTTTAAATCACACTGGAAATAGGACCGTTATATGCGGCTGGGTCACAATTAGACTGGTTCAATTCGACTTAATAGGATGTTTTTATTTCAATTTATAAAAAATTGAAAAATAGTCATACAAAATTTTATGGAAAAAAATATATTTAAACATTCATCATCAAGTATTAATAATAATAATAACAATAATCAGATCTTTAAATAAAAAAATTTGTGCAAATAAATGGATTATGGATTATGTACGTTAATCATACATAAGAGAGAGGCCAAGGGATGGACCTTCCTTCCACAGCAAACACCCGGCTTGAAAATCCTCAACGCCATCGACTTCATTCCTAGCCACACAAAATTAACGCCTCCTTCCACGGCGGTGCGACCCTTCTCGCACACGCAGGGACAGATGTAGCTTAGGGCCAAGGGGTGCAATGAGCCTCCTTGCAATTAAAAAATAAATAAATAAATATCTAATTTTTTGGCAAAATAAATAAATGAGCCGTTGAATTTATAGAGTTTTGCTCATTGTGCCTTTAATTTTTATTAATCTATTTTAAGTCTTTTAAACTTTTTTTTTTGAAATAACTCTTTTAACTTTAGTTTTGGTAAAAAGTTAATCTTTTTAATAGGGACTCAATGATAATGGAAGGAAAAAAATGGACCCATTATAAGCTAACATGTGAAATTCTATTATTTTTTAAACAAGTAAAAATTCTAATTTTTACACGTAAAATAGAGAAAAGGAAAGATAAGAATAAATAAGTACAAAATTATGTAGAAACATGTTGCAAAAATTTATTTAATAAATTCTAGATTTCAGCATTTCTAATTTTTTTTTTAATGAAACAAAGATATAATGAGTAGCCAATTAAATAACTATTTTTAAAAATTCTAGTCTATGTTTAGTGTGTTTGGTATGATGTAATCAGTCATGTAATGAAATCAAAATTACAATTATTCTAATATTGTAATGTAATTAATATTACACGCATAATCTTCATTACTTAAATTGATGTAATATTTATTATATAAAAAAATTTATGTAAAGCCCATTACATTTCTACACATTCTCAATCACCGTCATTACTTAAACCACCATCACCACCACTTCAACTACCACTCCATCACCATCATCAAATTATTATTTTTTTTTTATTTTGTTATAGGAATATGAATAATGGGATGAAAAGTCACTAAAAAGATTGAAATACTATAATTTTATATTATAATTCAATTTATTCAATGAAAATAAATACAATTGTGTAAAAAAAATTAATTTTTAATTACTTTAACTTTTATTTTTTTACATTTCATTTTTTTTTCTTAATTCTTTTTTAATTTTCTAGTCCAAATAGTTTATAGGTCTAAATAGCCTTTAATAGCTTGATCTAATGAATAATTTTTAATTCAAATATTATTATTATTATTATTATTATTATTAATAATGTGGTGACAGTTATGATGGTGGTAGAATAATAGTTGTGGTGACGGTGGTGTGCTAATTACATGTATTTACAAACAACAATAAAAATTGAATGGTGATTACATTTCATAAATTTTCTTAAATGTAATACCAAACATTATAATGGAATCTTAATTATATTTCATTACATTATATTTACATATTTGATTATATTAGATTGTATCATATTTCATTAGAGTCTTTTCCATTTTATCTTCCAAAAATATTTTCTCAGCAAAAAATAGGTTGTATAGTGAATATGAATGTTTTTCCGTCCATAAAATGACAAGTTTTAACTTTTAGACTTGTTTTATTTGCTTTAATAATCTTTTTCAATTTGGGCCCCTTCACCAAATTTTCTGGCCGCACACTTCAACGTGGAAAAGCCATTGATTTTAATAAATACATCTCTATTCTCTTTGTCCAATCTCCACCAGCGGCGACCGTATCAAGCAATTCAAATGTCATGAAGAAAAACTCAAGGCTCTTGATCATTATTTTGAAACCGGACCGGGCTGGCCGTGTCGACCGATCTAAGCGGAAACCCAATATCAATTCGGTCTGGATTATATAGAAAAATGAACAGTTTTAAGAATAGGCGCAAATTGATAAAAATCAAATATTGATTGATAAAAAATTGATGAACTGAATCGATTAAAAATCAGTTCCGTTCAAATTTTAGATTTTTTTTCCTCAAATTGTGCATCTTTTTAAAATTTAGACTCTTAAAATTGGCCAATTGATTTTTTAATTTTAGGATCTCTTTATTTCTAAACCCAAAGTTGTATTATATTAATTAAGAAACAAATATGAAAAATAATATTATATTAATTGATTTTTTAGCATTAAATTTAGTCATATTTTATTATTTTCATTTAAAATTATTTACTAATTTTTATTTTTTTTATAAAAGTCAAATTTGAGAATGTTTTTTTATTTGATATGAAAGTTTCGATTTTATTTAATAAATATATTAAAAAAGATTATATATAAAAATTTAATTGAATTAAATTGAATCCAGTTGAATTTTTCGATTCAGTGAATCCATACTTTCACCGGTTATTAATTTATCTAATTTTTAGAACGCTGCTCTTGACAAAGATCTTCCTACACAAATTCAGCCCGTCTTTCAGTATCCACAACAACAACGCCTGCTGAAATTTGTTGGAGATCAATTATAAATGCTGTGAAGCTATTGTTTGTACTGTGATATAAACTTCGGGTAGCAACCTCCTTTAGGGTCCTAGTATTTTCTTTTTTTAAAAAATCGGTACCGTACAACACTAACTCAGTCTATACTAATTTTGCCATTTTCGATTTTTTCTGATCCAATCTAATTTTTAGATTTTTTAAAATTTTAACATCAAATCAGCTATTGGCGTTATGAATTAAGCGATTTGATCAATCTGGTCCAATTTTATAAAACTTTTTTTCATCACCTTTTTCACGATTCTTCCAATATCTTTATTTCTATTAACAAAATGCAAATAAAGTCTGTGTATTTGTAGATAAAGGAAGCGTATAAAAAGAAACCAATTAAGTGTAATCTGACGTCTCAATCACAAGAGTTAATACTTATTAAAACGCTCATCTAAATCACCTATCAGCTGTATGGAATAGTTAAACCAAACACACCCTCTCTTAGAATCTCAGAAGTGCACATAGAAGGATGCATCTCATACTCGTACAATTATTTTCATGTGCAAAACATTTGAAATTATGAAAGATGGGCCACACGTTAGAACAATGTTGTCCCGGGCATTTAATCAAACAACCCAATTGCAGATTCAACCTCGTGAATCTGTGATTTGACACACATTCCAATTACTAATTCCATAAAACCGGAACTCTCTCAGGCATTTCCTCGAACATTTGAGAGTCCTAACTTTAATGCCCCATATGTATCATAAAAATCCGAAAAGATATCTTCGACAAACACAAGAGAGGTCAAAACCCAACCTCACAATCTCACTACAAACCACGGCATCATCTTTATTGCTTCAAATGATTACTTATAGAACTCGTCTTCTTAATAGGTACCAAATCGATTATTTAAAAGTAGGTAGTTTACATGAGACATGTCCCACAAGTCACCAAATTCCCTCCAAATTACATGCTGCAAAACAAGCGAGATTATGAGAAATGAAACTAACAAAAGCCTACCACACTATCCTCAACAACAGAACCAACGTAATACCCATCAAAACCACAAAAACCAGCCCACTTGGTCTTGCCTTATAAGGAAACACTTATCTCAAGGATCACAAAAGGAAGCCTTTTTTATATATAACCAAATTCGATACAAAAAAACTTACATATTGGGGTTAGTCCCTTTGATTCTCAAGGCCTGCGCTTCTGCCTCTGTTGTAAAATATGGGAAATGTTTACATGGTGAGGCCATAAAAAATGGGGTCGATTTTGATCTGGTAATTGGAACTTCATTGATTGACATGTATGCGAAATGTGGAGATCTATATAATTCGCGTAAAGTGTTTGATTTTATGCCTGAGAGAAATGTTGTGACGTGGAATGCAATGATTGGTGGATATGTTAGGAATGGAGATATGAAATCTGCGTCAGTTTTGTTTGAGAAAATGTCTACAAAAACTGCAGTGACTTGGATTGAGATAATTGATGGGTTCGCTAGGAGTGGAGATTTGGTGACTGCTAGGTACCTGTTTGACCAGGTACCATCTCAGTTGAAGAATGTGGTGACATGGACTGTAATGGTTGATGGATATGCAAGCAAAGGACAAACGACAGATGCAAGAATACTTTTTGAAAAAATGCCAGAGAGGAATTTCTTTGTATGGTCATCAATGATTTCTGGGTATTGCAAGATAGGTAATGTAAAGGAGGCTAAAACTATTTTTGATAAAATTCCGGTTAGGAATTTGGTAAATTGGAACTCTTTGATTTGTGGCTATGCACAAAATGGGTTTTGTGAGGAAGCCATGGAAGCATTTGGAAAAATGCAAGCTGATGGCTTTGAACCTGATGAAATAACAATCGTGAGTGTATTATCAGCTTGTGCTCAGCTAGGTCTACTGGATGTTGGTAAAGATGTTCACCAAATGGTGTATGATAAACGGATAAAGCTGAATCAGTTTGTTATGAATGCATTAGTTGACATGTATGCAAAATGTGGTGATTTAGCTAATGCAAGATTAATCTTTGAAGGGATGACCATAAAAAGCAATGCCTGTTGGAATGCTATGATATCAGGTTTTGCCATTCATGGACAATGCAAAGAAGCTCTTGAATTTTTCAGGAGGATGGAAGAGTCAAATGAGAAACCTGACGAAATAACATTTCTATCTGTTCTTTCAGCTTGTTCGCATGGGGGTTTTGTCGATGAAGGTTTAGATATTTTCCCTAAAATAGAAGAGCGCGGGTTAGTAGCAAACATTAAGCATTATGGCTGCATGGTTGATCTTCTTGGGCGTGCAGGAAGACTAAAAGATGCTTATAATTTGATTAAGAGAATGCCAATAATACCGAATGATGCAGTTTGGGGTGCTTTCCTTGGTGCTTGTCGAGTTCATATGGATATGGATATGGTGCAAAAGGTGATAGATGATGTGATTAGACAAGATTGCACTGTTGATTCTGACAATGATCCACATTATGTGCTCCTGTCAAATATATATGCTGCTTCTGATAGTTGGGAGAAGGCTAAAAGGATGAGAGTGGTTATGGAGAACAAAGGATTTCTAAAGACTCCTGGACGCAGTTCAGTTATGCTTGTCAATGGAGAGCAATACCTTTAGAGTTAACATTCAAAATGTTGGTAGAGTATGTATATATATATATTTGTTAAATATCTACAGAACATTTACAGCAAAATACAGAGATATTAAATGGGAATTAATTTTCTGTAAATGCTTCCTCCTACCTGTGCATTGTTCTTGCAAAAAATTTATATTATCAGGGAGGAAGAACGAAAAAAGTGAACTACTTTGCCTATCTCACAATTGACAAAAGAACTTGTGACTAGAGAACACGAAAAGATGCTGCTATTCTTTTCAAATCTTTGTAGTGCCTCTTCCATTGAAGACCTACAATAATCATGGGAACAGTACAATTAGTGCATCTTATTTTATGCTAGAAGTTCACAGAAGAGTTTTTTTCTATCTCCTTACCGCTCCCCATTACGCTGAACAAGTAGAAGCGATTTCCAGCAGCAGTTGCAGTGATCAGTGCATGAGGTGGCTCTAGCTCATAGTGGTAATACATTCTTCCAGAATGTTCTGCTACATTCATGCTTAGAACCTTTCCTTCTACATTATCTCCAATTACTTCCGGTCCAAATGCATTGATCACTTTCTCTAGAGGTCCAATACGCTCAATTGTTGCATTATCTCCCAGATCTATATGAATTATAACACGACCGCAAATGAATATGGATTAGTGAGGAGACTGAGTTTTGGTCTAATAGGAGAATGCTATGAAGGAAATAAACTCACTGTCTGCAAATCTAAGAACAGGTGCCACAATGACGGATAGTCGTCCCTCCTTGGAGCTGGCAAATCTCAAGTCAATCTCTGTACCACCAAGATCAGCAATCGATACTGGAACCTGTTATAAGGACAAATGGTAGAATAACAATATATGCAATAATACCCTTACTGATTGAATTACAAAATTGGTTTGGGAGGAAACAAAATGAGAACCTCCCAAGTCTTTAACAGCTTGCATTAAGTTAAATGATTTAACACGGTTTTCAGTTGTGCAGAGATGAATAGATGATTATTACCTCCTCCCAATCTTGAGGCACTGAAAAGGAGTAAGGGATAATTGGACTCCATCCAACACCATGGCCTCCAGATTTATCATCCGGCCTACGGTATGTTCTCCAGCCTGTCTGAGCATATTTTGGATAATGAAGTTAACTATTTACTTTATATCACTTTATAATCAAATAGCAGTCTATCCATGAGGCCTGCTTGAAAGATGATTATTGAGTGCATACAGCGCAGATGAATAGTGTACCATGGACTCATGTTGATGTGGGATCTACTAGAAGTTATGAAAGATGGATCCCACATGAATTTGAACAAGAAAGTGCATAAGCACTGGATGCACTAAATATTCTTTGTTGTAAACACCTTATAAAATTATTATCATACAATTAGGTTTTATGAGCATTAAATGGAATTATTGAATAGTAAGAATCATAGTTCTGTTTCCTGTCAATCTATAACACACCCATGAAAAAACAAAATAATTTAACTGTATTTTCAATTGCACTTCGATTTTATTACAGGGAAAAAGAATAGTAAAATTGCAAATAAAGCTATAGAAGTATGAAAACTAACCTTGTTCATCTGGTTCAGATAAACCAGGGATTCTCCCTGCTAAAAGACCTTGTTTCACAACTGCCAATCCATCTCTTGGAAATCCCAAAACAGAAGAAGAAAGCAAAGCAAGCCCAGAAACCAGAACTGACCTCTTGGAAAAGCCAGACAATTTCTCCTTTTCTCCATCAAGAAAACCGCCATCTCTTGGCTCTGCAGTTGCTTTGGTTCTTGAAGGCACTATTTGTTGGTGATTACATCTTCCAGGAAAACTACAAATAGTGAATAAGGTAGTTCCCATCTTCTCCACTTAAAACAGTGGTAACGAAATGAGATTATAAATATCTGCTTTATCTCCAACAGATCAAAGAGTGGGAAGAAAAGTTGATATTCTTGTTTTTTTAGTTTTTTTTCTCAGAAAGCCGAGATTGAATTGAGCAAGCTACAAATTGGTGCTAAAAGAATTGTGTAGAAATTAAAGCGGACTTGAGTTTTGGTATTTTGTTGACGTGGTACAATAGCAGTGCTTAGTGTAGTAGCGTTAAGAAAAATCTGCCACCTGTGGCCTTACACGTGGCTTGGTTTTTTATGCCACGATATATCCTTTAAATGATCGAAAGCACCGAGTAAATTTATAGCCGCAAATGGATGAAACGGGGCCGAGCCTAGATTTACCGAGCTGGACCTCCTTGTCTCGTTAACCATATATTCGAGGCGGAGTTCGATTTAGAGTTTTAATAAACTTCCTTTTTTTTTTTTCCTTTGAGAATGAGTTTCACTGAAGCTATGTTTGGATGGAAGGTATTTGATGAGTTTGGAAAGTAAAATAAAATTAGAGAAGATTATTTGATTTTTCGAAAAGAAGATTTGGGAAAAGGAACGGTTTTTTGAAGGATTGAAAACTCATCTAAATACTTAAATTTTAAACGACCGAATTGTAGGTGCAAGGATAAGTTAAAAAAATTTAATTTTGAAAAATAATCCTTAATTATATTTGAAAATTCAATATTGTCCTTATTATTTATATTCTATTTAAGAAATTATTTTCTTTATTTCTATCCTATTTGTACACGATTGAAGGGGCATATTATTAGTCAAAATAATTGATAATTTGATTAGTTGGAAGTAATGAAAGAAAATAAAATATATTAAATATTTGATCGTGGTTTACTAGAATTAAATTAAAATAATTTAATTTAAATTAAAATAATTTATGTTATTATAAAAATGTATTCTATTATCATATTTTCATTTTCATTTTCATTTTCAGTATTATTTTTTATTAATATCTTTAAAATATAATTTAGAATGAACTATTTTAATATGCAAAAATTATTTTGTCTTTAAAAAAATTAAATCCTCAATGATAAGGGTATTTTTATAATATTTATATTTAAGCTTATCATTTCATACTATCAAACCAAACAAAACAGTATTATTAAACATTCATCTACTATATACATTATCTCCAAACACAAAAAAGACACTTACATATTTTTTTATATCATATTTTACTATATCTTACTTTAATGATCTGTCATGACCCGTTTTCATGGGCCGGACCGGCACTAGGACCTGGGTAAGCTTAAGGCTCCCGAGGCCCGTAGTAAGCCTAATCTCTGATTTCAACACCATAACTACATGAAAATATTCTACAAGTTGGCCCATTATATTTTTAGTGATTCAAACTATCACAAGGCCTTA
>CANUEX010000240.1:0-11579 GCA_948099535.1 Jatropha multifida
GAATGGCTAAAATCAAGTCCTAAGTAATCTCATCCAATGGCTTTAAGTATTCCTCAAATAATTCTCTTTCAAATATTATTTAACTCCACAAATTAATTAAATTAACTCCACAAAATTATTCCTCAATTATTTCTTAATATACTACTCTAAAAATCTGTCACGACCCAAAACCATGGGCCGGACCGGCACTAGGACCTAGGTAAGCTTAAGGCCCCCTAGGCCCTTAGTAAGCCTAAACTATTAAAACCCATTTCTATTATCATTTGATTAACGGAATAGTAAGCCCATATTATGACATTATTCATAAATTAATCAGAGTTAACATTTCTGACCCAGCCTTAATATTAAATACTGTTCATAGCTCGGGCCCATATCTATTTAATAAAAATAGATTCTCAGGTAAATATTTATTTGTCATAATATGATCAAACTATTCCTATCATATAGTCTCCAAATATTCAAAAAACACTCCACAATTTATTTATAATCACATGATAATTTCTTTTACATAACCAAATATAATTAAATATCCTAACTGCGGAACCAAATAAAAATACTCGAAATAGCTCATACTAACATTTTTAAGGTTTGAGACAATCGCTAATTCTCTGCGGAGAAGGAAGCAGAGTTTTATATACCAACAATACTTTTATTTCCTGAAAAATATTTATGGAGGGGGGTTGAGTTACACTAAACTCAGTGAATAATAATAAATAATGCAAACCCTCACATTCAAGCAGTATGCTTTCACAATATATAAAATGGGCATACTTCACAAGCACGTGTCATACAACAACATCTTCAAACAAATCATATTCAAATATTCATAACATGTGGAAATTGGTTAGTGAAGTCACAAATCCACCTATTGGCCCCCGACCAATTTTTATTATAATAATATATATATAACGGAGAGCCGATCCCCATACGTAGCCCACTAACCAATAGTAACACACGTCGTCCTAATTTCCACCCAGATACAAAAGCACATTATTTTACATTGCGATTATTCACAAATATATTCAATACAATAAATGCAACAAATGAATGTAATCAAGGGCGAAAATTGTATAAATTTATAGAACCGAAATATTATATATCAAAGACTAAGATTATAGAACTGGAATATTATATTTAGAAAATGAAAGATATCAATATAGCAATAGAAATAGGAAATGATTCATGATTATTTTAAATAATATAGAGAGTATATGGTATGCATATGAAATGCATGTATGCAGGATGGTGTGCACCATTTATTATTACTCACAGTGACTGCAGAATAAATTCAGGTCTGCCCTGGGTTCTGATTTGGAGGAGCAGTAGAGGAACTTGGTCGATCTAAGAAACACGTATAATAAGGAAAATACAATCAGATAATGACTTCCTTAATTAAGAATATTAATTTATTAAACCTATCTGTTTATTTTATTTTATTTTTTCTGACTAAATTTCTATTAATTCACTATATAACCTTACTATTTATCAACAATTAATTCATTTATTTATTTTGTATCTAGTCTAGATATCAATTCCATTTATTTTTTTATAAAATATATTTATACTCCAAATTATAATTTAAAAACAACAATAATAATAATTCTAACTAATTAAAATCTTCAAATATAATTTATTAGCAATTTTACCAAATATTTATTTTCAACTTGAATTCACTTAAACTCAGTAATCATATAAATACACTTATTTCAACAAAATTTCATTTAACACCCGAAATAATCATGTCAATCTAATTTAATTTATAATTGATCAAATTCTCAAAATACCATTAGTAATATAATATTTCAACTTAATATATAAAAATTCATTTTTCCACATTAATTCCTTTAACCTCCCAAATAATTAGTTCTACCCTTTAATATACTCCATTTAATAAAAATCCTTCAAATGTACCCATTGAACCTTAATAAAGTAATTTTTAAAATTTTGAAATCTTAACACTAACTAATTTAATTTACTAACTCTCAAAATCAATTAAAATTCTTTAATGAATTTATTTACCAAATCCTCAATTAATCATCAATTACATAATTAATTAATTAATCAAAAATACTGAAATTAACTAATAATCCAATAATCAATAATTCACCAAAATTCTAATAATATACCTTCTAAACATAATAAAATCAACCCCCTATAAATAATTAACCACTATAACTACTCAATTTAACTAATTAATTACCAACATCATCCCTAAAAATAATTAAATCCACCAATAATATAAAATCAACAAATAATCCATCAACCAGCTAATTAATAAAATTAATCAATCAAAATACCAAAATTAATTATCCTAAAATCAAATTAACCTCCTTAATTAACATAATCCCAACTAAAATTAACAAATCTCAACCTATACTAAATAATCAATTAACTACCATAATTCTATCAATATACCACAAAATCAAATAAATTGATTCCCACAAATACACTATTTAACTAATTACTCATTCAAAATACTAAAATTCAAACTAAAATACTAAAAATTAACTAATCAATTGCCTAACAATATAATAAAATCAAATAATCAAAATTCTAACAATTAACCATAAATATTAAAATTTAGCTAACTAATTAATTATCAAAATTTAACTAAATAAATCTGAGAATAATTAAAGTTAGTACCAATTAATTTCACAGTCCCAAGAATTCACAGATTGAAATGGGTGGTGGCTGGGATGGTGGCAATGTGGAGGAGTGGGTGGCGTGATGTCGTCGACTTGTTGGGATGGCTGAACGGAAGGTTGTTGATGGTGGCAGGAAGGGCAGCAGCTGGGTCTGGTTCGCGCAAAGGAGAGGCTAGGCTGAGCTTGCTGGAACCAGAAATCGAAGAGAGAAGGAGAGAGAGACGCCGTGCGCAGTGGAGACGGCGGCGCGCGGAGGAGGAGTTGCTGGAGCTTGGTGCTGCGCGCGGTGGCCTACTGAAGTTTCTGTGGCCGGTGCAGTGGAGAGAAGGCGGAGACAGGGAAAGAGAAGGGGAAGCGGGCTGGAGGTGGCTATGGCGCGGTGGTTGACACAGTGAGGGAGTGGCAGTGAGTGGGCTGTGAGAGTGAGAGAGAGTTGAGTGAAAGAGAGGTGTCGATGGAGAGAAGAAGAAGAGGAAAATAAAAAGAAAAGACAGAAAAAGGAAAAGAAAAAAAAGTAAAATTATTAATAAAAACAAACCATCCATTGATAATTTGTTGGGGAGAAAAATAATAACTTACACTATTTTCAAAAATATTTGATTCGGGTCTAATTTTAATTAATTCGGTAAAAAAAAAAATTGGTCCGATTTTTATTCGATTAACGGTTACTCGATTAATTTTAGAGCGGACCAAAATGGTTTTCGGTCCCGAAAATATTACGTGACGTAATATTATTGGCTAATAATTTAACGATTAAATTTAAATAGAAATTATTTTAAAATAAAAATTTCAGAATATTACAATTAGATACTTCAACTTAAAATTGTATTTTTTTATTTTTTATATAAATAGTTTATTATTAGATTTTCTTTGCAAACTACAAAACACGTTTGATCTGTTTCTCATATTTATATTAAGTTTCATTTTAATAAAATTTTTGGTTTAATTTTTTTTAAAAGAAAATCCTTTAAAATCTTTCTTTTTATATATCTATATTAAGTTTAATTTTTTCAATTCTATTAAAAGCAAAACATCTATAGTAACTTTCAATTTTATCCGGAACTTTTTAAAGTAGTTGTAATTTCACTCTAAATCGACTTTTGTATTTTGAGCAACCTGAATTTATTAACTAATTACAATTACACCCTAATTTGAATTAATATCTAACTCATTATTTTTGCATCTTAAAATTAATTAAATTTTAAAATTAAATACTCAATCTTGATTGATTTATTTATTACATGAATAGTTAGGTGTGATTTTATTATTTATTATTTAAATATTTTGTTATGGAGTTCATTTTTTTACATTATTTTAATCAAATTTTCAACCTTAGTTCATTTTTAAGGTGCAATTATAATAAATTGATAAGTTCAGAGTGTTGTAATTCATTTATAGAATGCAATTACATCCTAAGAGTAAATTAGAGTGTAACTACGACTAGAGTGATAAGTTCAAAGTGTCCAGGATACAAAATTTAATTTAGAGTGAAATTGTAATTATTCTAAAAGTTTAGAGTGAAATTGAAGGTTTTGCCTTAAATATTATGCTCTGTTAACTAAATGAGATATTTCAAACGAGATTGTATTTTTTTATTCTCTGTATAAGCGATTTATTATTAGACTTCCTACAAAAATATATAAATATATTAATTTGTATCACATATATAAATACAGTTTTTACTTAATTAAATTTCTAATTTGATTTCTTTAAAAAATGATATATTTAAATAAATTTTTTAAACTTATAATTCAAACCAAACACCATCCTATTTTTGACTTTTTACTTGGTTGATTTAAATTCCAAACCAAACATCATCTTCACGTTTGATTCTAAACACACTACAATTATTGTAAAACGACAAAAAAAAATCCATATTAAATTTTTAGCAAAACCTAGAAAATAAATTAAACATGTCCGTTTCAGATGGACCAAGTAAAACTAACATAAACCATAGATAAACGTTGAAATGATGAAGTTTTCGAATAGCTTAGGTCAACAAAACATCTGATGCTCTTATAGAATGTATGACAGACAAAATGCAGTGGTTGCATCAAATCAAAATTGTCGTCAACAAGTATCGAATATATGTAAATATAGGACTTCCTATTCCACGATTGTGACTTCCTACTCACCTTCCATAATGGAGTTTCTTTTGTATGACTTGTCATCTTTTTTATCTTTATTTCTGCTCTCAAATGTTCATTTTCCACAGTTAAAAAAATATTCACTTTTCACTACAAATCGCTATCGACGTGCTTTTATTTTATGAAGTCAATGAATTGGGTTAGCTGTCTAGGAAAATTATCGCGTAGCTAGAGAGTCGTCAATTGGATAACTCACTCTTGCATGAGATTTAGAGAAGAAAAGTGACTGTTTGGTTAGAGAGAAACGGATAGAAAGGGAGAGGAAAGAATGAGATAGAGAGAGAAATTTTGGAGTTACCGAGAAGGGAAAGGAATAAGAAAATATCTATACCATTAAGTGAGGGTAGAAAGGGAAAGTCATGTGAGAGTACACATGGAATCCACGCGTGATGACGAGTATCGCAACAATGCAAGAACTAATAATTACGTAAAATGTTTATAAAATAAAAATTATAAATAAATAAATAAATATCCACCTGTGTCTCTCTTCAAGATTCCGATCACCAACTCTCCCAATTTTCATTTTCTTTTTCTTTTTTCCACTCAAAGAGTAATGAGCATTGCCTCGGTTCTATGATACTAATCATTTTATAGTTTAAATGAATAATAAATATTTTTTTTATATTTATTATTTATATATAATTAATAATTATTATTTTAATTTAATAATTTATTTAAAAAATTATTATTAAATTAAAAATAATTATGAGCAGCAAAATTATTATTCATAATGAATATAAGTAGAGTGTAGATATAGATAAAGTACCTGTTACCTGTTTTTCACTATAATAAATGGGTTTGGTCAGTATGTGAGAAAATCTTATCTATTATTAGTAAAATCTTTTCTAAAATGATTGAAAATGTCAAATTTAATTTTTAGATCGATCTAAACCGTGAATTTATTTTGATATTATAAATTAAATAAATTGTTCTGTTTAAAATGAACACCCGTATTAAATTATTTTCAACTCTCTTAAATAAAAATTTAAAATCTATAAAATCATCATTTTTTCTAAAATAATAAATTTACAAAACATGTAATATAATTTTAATCGATTCAACACCAAAAATGGATGGATTTAATATGCAATAATTCGGTAATTACTCTAATAGCAATTCAAGTTCTTTCCCTTTGGTTAGAGAGTACATTCTATTTGATTGGGATAGGCTTCTGCTTGAGTTCATACCTTCTAAAGGGCCATTTGGGTTTATAAATGCCATAGAGGTCATTCCTGTGGTGGATAAGCTTTTTGCGGACATTATCAATAAAGTAGGTGAAAATGAAGCGAATTTCAATTTGAAACTACGTATAGGCTGGATGTTGGAAAATCGGATGACAACCCTAATCAGGAATCGGAAATTCATGTAATATTTCTATTTTTTAGAAAATTTTAAATTCTTATTTTATGTATTTTAATTGGATAACTTAATTAATTTTTTTCAATTTAGTATTTAGAGATAACTTTTAATCCAATCTTGTCATATAACTTAACCCAATTAAAATTTTAATTTTTTTAATTGTTTGAATTATGAACTCTTTGCTATAAATTTATTTAGCTTTTATTTTCTTGTAATTTCATTTTAATTTGATCAATGTTTTTATATTAATTTATTTTTTAGGAAACTGCAGGACAAATATCCACATACAACCTCCAAAAAAATATTTCACCCTCTCCATTGAGCAATTGTATCATCTTCAGTTTGATAAGTGAATGCCTCATCAAATGAAGATGAAGCCACTAAAGTAAACGTGTCGATCTGCACCTTCCATTTTTAGTTTCTTGCTCGTAAATTAATAGTCTAATATAATCTCTTTTTTTTTTTTTTCTCTTTTCTCTTTCAATTGGGTAAAGCATCAGATTGGTTTTGAATTTTCTCAGTTTGATCCAATGAGGTCCGATTGATTAGTGCATTCATACCAGCTAATGACCGAAACAATAATTAATTGCATTTTGTTTCTTACTATGGGTGAAATTGTAAATTTCAGGATGAAAATTGCAAAGTGTCAACTAGTTTGACATATGCTATCTTCAAAATTCAATTTCTTCACTTATATAAATTTTTTTTATCCCAATCAACAATAGTAATTCAATTAATTTTTTTAATATTCAATTATCAAATATCTAGGAATAGGATAGTTATAATGGTCCGCAGTAAACTTATCATATCTCTTTATATAAAAATTACATGAATGCATCAGTTTTAGATGTTTTTTAACTAAAGAAATATAGCAACTAAAATTGATAAAGCAACTTTCACTCTAATCCTCCTTTTTCTCTGTTTCAGATTTTTTTTTTTTAACTTCTTATTCTCTAGGTTTTGGGATTGATTGTAGGCTTTTTTATTATTATTATTATTGGGATTCCTCTTTCTCAATGTAGCATATATAATTTAAATTTCTTTTTGGATGGCTTTTTATTTTTTATTTTTTTTATGCTTGTGGATGTGGAATTTAGAAAATATGAGACGCACGAAAAGATTTTAAAATAAACAAATGTAAATTTACAATAGTTCTACGTGATTTGTAATTTTTTATGGAACGATGTAACTTCTCGCAGTAAAAACCACATTTTAATAATCTCTCTTTTTTTTTAATATATATTCAGTAGTCTAACAAAGATGATTCGCGATTCATGATCGAGTTCACTCAGTAATAGTTCTGTCAGTCAATACATGTAATCTATCAAAGAAAAAGACACTCTTAATGAATAATTTAAGCAAGGCATAAATTAACAAAATTCCCACTTATTCTCCAATAAATATCAAAACTAATCTAAGTTGTGCATAAGCTCCTGCCAATCCAACGTCTTCATCCAATAGTAACCATACTAAACCATTAATTAACTTGAAGGAATTAATAAAGAGTATAGATTAATTATTCATTAAGATATATTTGAAAAAAAGAAATATTATATTAACGAAACAAAGATAATAGAGTAGGGTGGGTAGTGTAGGGCTCCTTACGAGCTTTTGGTGGAATGGCTGGAGAGTTAGAAGAACTCCAGGGTTAAACGTGCTCACTTGACAGAAATTCTAGGAGAGATAACCTCTTGGAATGTTCCCATTTCATGTGCGGGTCTTGCCGTTTCAGTATGGGATGGAGCTGACTTGATATAAAGTGGACAATTTCTCTAGTGGTTGGAGTCAGGGTGTGACATGTAAACTAATAATTAATAAGACTTCTAACTTACAGTAATATCCACTAATTTCATAACGGTCCTCATATTCATTTTTCAAGGAACATGCTTCATTAAAATCTTTCTAAGAAAAAGAAAAACCATGTGGGAAAAAAAATTTAGTAAAGGAAAAGGAGTACATGGTTCCTTTTCGAAAATATGCGAAGAAATGCTGTCTTGTTAAAAATCTTTAACAAGAAAAACTTAGTGGGAAAAAATCTTGGTTAAAGGAAAAAGACTGTAGTGCGTATTTAATCCCTCTCATTAAGATATTACTTGAGATCTATGAGTCTATATATGCATTTCAATTTTATGCACTGGCTTATCAAAACTTGAAGTAGGAAGTGCTTTGGTGAACAAATCAACAAAGTTGTCGCTTGATCGAATTTATTGAACATTGATGTCACCATTTTTTTGAAGGTCATCAATGAAGAAAAATTTTGGTGAAATAGGCTTTATCCTATCTCCTTTAATGTACCCTTCCTTTGATTGATATATGCATGTAGTATTATCTTCATACAATATTGTGGGGACTTCTTTTGGGAAAGATAGACCACTTGTACTTCGAATATATCGAATTATGGATCTTAACCAAATACATTTTTGACTTGCTTCTTGAATTGCCAAAATTTCTACATGGTTATGATAATTTATTGGCCTGATGCGAATAATTGATGCTGCATGTAAAATAGCATATTCTCAAACAGAAATGGAAAGTTGTATTCTCATAAGTAATGGCCTTGCAATTAATTGTAATATTTTAATAAATGATTCTGCCAATACCATTTTGTGTGTGAACATGAGCAATAGGATATTCAACTAGTATTTCATTTGCCATGCAATAATCATTAAAAGCTTGAGATGTAAATTCACTAGCATTATCAAGACGGATTTTCTTAATAGCATAATTTGAAAACTGTGCTCTTAATCGAATTATTTGATCAAGTAATCTCGCAAACATCAGGTTTCAAGTTGATAATAAACATACATGTGACCATCTTGTAAATGCATCTTAAAACCATAAAATATATAAATGGTCCACATGGTGGATGATTTGACATATAAATATCTCCTTGTATATGTTCCAGAAATGCAGGTGATTCATTTTAGACTTTGCTTGGTGAAGGCCTAATAATCAATTTGCCTTGAGAACAAGCAGGACATGAAAATTTATTAGTTTGAAGAATCTTTTGGTTCTTCAATGAATCTCCAGATGAGGACTCTAGAATTTTTTGGTCCGTTATTGATCTAGGATGGCCCAACTGATCATGACAAATTTTAAACACACTTGGATCTATAAACTTCTAATTTACAACCATATTAATTTCAATTGTGCGAATATGCGTGTAATACAAACCAGAGGATAAAGAAGGTAATTCCTCTGACACATATTTTTTATCCAATACATACTTGTAATATAGAGATATTCTATATTATCCACACCTTTTGTCTCAATGTGATATCCATTCAAGCGAATATGTTTGAAGGTCAATAAATTTTTGCCAAACTGATGGGAGAAAAATGCATCATTAATAATAAAATTTGTCCCATTAGGTAGTAATATATTTGCTTTTCTAAAGCCCTTAATTATTCTTTTATTTCTAGGTATTATATTGACATAAGACTCACTCATTATCAAATGAAAAAAATACTTTTTATATTTAAGTATGGTGTGCATTGTTGCATAATCAACAATATATAAATCTGCATCCGTTTTATTGAATCCAACTAAAGATTGAGTTGCATCCATAATTTCTTCACAAAAATAATATATATTATAAGAAACAAAATAATAATAATAATAATAATAATAATAATAATAATAATAATAATAATAATAATAAATCAGCAGCAATAGTGTAATACCCCGAAATTTTTATTTCGAAATATTTTCATTTAAATTTAAATTGTAAATTATTAGCTAATAATATTACGCCACGTAATATTATGGGGATCAAAAATCATTTTGGTTCGCCCGAAAATTTATTGAATAACCATTAATCGAATAAAATCGGACCAATATTTTTTTAATTGGACCGAATTAATTTAAATTAGATCCGAATCAGATATTTTTGAAAAACACTGTGCGTCACTATTTTTTTCTCCCCGACAACTTACCTTGGACGGTTTGTTTTTATTTAATAATTAAAAAACTTTATAATATTTTATTATTATTTTATTTATTATTATTTTTTTTTATTTATTTTTTATTTTTTTTTTTTCTTTAAATTTCATCTTCTTCTTCTTGGATCGACAGCCTCCAACCAGCCTCCAACCTCCTCCTCCTTGCGCCTCCGGTCAGCCACTGCCACCACCATTTCCTCCACCTTCTTCTTCTTCTTCTCCTTCTTCTTCTTCTTCTTCTTCTTCCTCGCTGACCCTCTCTGTCTCTCTTTCTCACTGCCTCTGTTGCAGCAGCAGTTCGCCAGCTCCTCCACGAGCAGCAGCATCCTCCGCCTCTCTCTGCTGCCCCACGACCTCCGCCAGCTTCTCCTCCTTCCCTGTCCCGCGCCGCCCGACGAACAGCAGTGACGAAGCCGCTCCAGCAACACTGCAGCAGCTGTCTCTCCTCCAGCAACACCCCCAGCAGAGCAACTTCAGCTCCTCCTCTTCCTTTCTCAGCCGCGCCACCGCCACCAGAACACTGCAACAGTTCCTCCTCCTTCTGCGGGTTGCACAGCCGCTCCAGCAGCCCTTCTCCTCCTCTTCCCCTATTCTGCGCCATCTCTGCAGCAACAGAGCAACAGTTCTGCAGTTCCATTTCTGCAGTTCCAGCAGCCTTCTTCGCGTCGCGCCGCCTCGAGCCACCACCAGCTCCTCCACGCGACCTTGGCAACAAGCCCAGCTTGCTTCCGGCCATCGTTCCCTCCTCCTTCAACCTTCGATTCAAGAATTTTTTGGAATTTGACAAATATTGGGTATAAATTTACTATTTTAGAATTTATTTGATTTAAATTGTGATTAATTAGTTAGTTGATTTTTGAATAATTGGTTGAATGATTTTATTATTTGAGTAGTTAATTATGTTAATTAGTTGATTAATTTGTGAATTATATGGTTTGAATGAGATTTTAATATTTGTGGTTAGTTGTTAGTAATTTTTAGTATTTTAAGTTGAATTTTTAATATTTGAGAAATTATTATAGTTGATTAGTTGAATTTTGATTATTTGATGTTATTAGGTAATTAATTAGTAATTTTAGTATTTTGATTGGGTAATTAGTTTAATAGAGTATTTGTGAAAATTAGTTAATTAGTTGAGTATATGGTATATTGATAGAATTATAGAAGTTAAATTGATTTTAGGATATTAATTATTGGTATTTGATAGAATAATTTTATTAAGTAGGAGGTTGATGAATTAGTTAGTGAAATTGGTATTTTTGGTGGAATTAGTTATTAGAAATGATATTGGTAGTTAATTAATAAAAATTAAATAATTATAATAGTTAATTAGTTAAAGGAGGTTGATTTATATTTCAGTTGATTTTATTATAATTAGAAGATATATAGTTAGAATTTTGGCGAATTATTGATTATTAGGTTATTAGTTAAATTCAGTAATTTTGATTAATTAATTAATTGGGTAATTGGAGATTAATTGGAGAAAT
>CANUEX010000259.1:0-11035 GCA_948099535.1 Jatropha multifida
AAAATGGCACAAGCACTTCTAAATATGCATCCATTTTACTTAGGTTCTCTCATCAATATTATAATCCATTCATTTCAAGAATATATACATCATTAATCATTCACCACACATAAAATCGAGAATTAATATTTAATCGGCCACTGATTTCATTAAATATAATCTCAATATTTACAACTCCAACATTATTTATAATAAGTCTATAAATGCCATAGTCCACATCTCTATGCATATCCTACTAAAAAATTAGGGCTACTCTCTGATGCTTCACCCTCGGACTTCAAGAAGCCTCCACTGTTCACAACCTGTGCGTGACAAAAATCAACGCGCTGAGTGGAAGACTCAGTGGTGCTATAGATTTATAATTTAAAATATCCAAGCAATAATTCACAACACTTTTGAAAACAAAATACTCAAATCATAAAGTATATCAAGCACCGAAAATGTGCTAATTAAATCCAAATATTTTGGAAAAAGATAAAGAAATCCACATCTCGTAAATTTTTACTAAACTTGGTATAATTTAGAAAATATCATAAATATCACCATGTTTCCGATTTCTTATAATGAGATAAAATTCCATTTTTGTTTTATTAAGGCTCGTACTAACACCGAAAGAATGTAAGCAGATTCAATCGTGGCCTATGGAAGCGCCACCCACCAATCACATAAACGTGGCCTATGAAAGTAATACCCACCAATATCACACTCGTGGCCTATGGAAGCACCACGCGTGGCCTGTGCAAATGTGCAAGCACTACCACAATAATAAGCGCGTTCGCTTATTTAAAAGGGCTGATAACCCTAGCATATGATCATAGCTCCACCAAATATAATGGAATGATAACCCAAGCATGCTCACATATCACAAAACATCTCACCATACCACATATCAATCAAGTATAGTAGAGCCAAAATAATTCCATTCTTTCACAAATAATTCTCATTTCTCATCCACCATTTCTTATTCAAAATCTTTTCATAATTAAAAATCTTTTCATAATTAACACCTTTTATTTCAAAATACTTCTACTTGCAACTTATAAAATCCAAAACCTTATCATTTTCTCATGCTCAATAAATTCAAATGATCATATTCAAAATAAATATACTTAATATAGTATACAAGTACTTAAATCAAGAAATTTCCAGCATTTTCATAAACCTGACCTTTGCTGTGTTCTTAGGGTATAAATGAAGTTCTAGGACTTAAAATTGAGTGAAACTTAATTCCTTAGAAATTTAAGACAATATGATACAAATGTCATGAAGGGACCATAGTCCAGATCATTTTCTAAGATGGTGTAAGAAACCCAAGAACACAGACCAACAATCCAAATACGATTCAGCACAACCAGTTTTGGTATAAGGATCATAAGTTGAGCTATAGGTATTCAAATTGAACACAAGAGGATGATTTAGAAAGATAAGAAGTAGAAATGCAACTGTTATGGAGAACATAAAACATTATCTTTCCATTTTAATAGCCAAAATGGACAATCAATTCGGATATACAAGTGAGACATCATAACAGAACCAGTTTTGGTATTTAAATCATAAATTGAGCTACAAGTATTGGAATTGAACATAAGAGGATGTTTTGGAAAGATGAAAAATAGAAATACAACTTTGATGAAGAATTCAGAAGCAAATGGAAAATATAAAAGGGTTGAAAATGACTTCCAGTCCACCCTAAGTACACCTCTAACATCAAAATTCATCAAAAACCTAAAATTTAAAACTTAAGAGAATGAAAGGGAAATTAGAATATTATTGCACTAACCTTCAAATTAAGCTTTAAAAAGCTTAGAAAAATTCACTCTAAGCCTTCCCTTTCCCTTTGTTTGAAGGTTCTCCAATCTTTTCAAAATAGGAAAATATTCACATTAACATCAAAATTAACAAAGAAAAGAAATGGAGCATGATTTAATGCATCTATTGCATGCCTAATCCTTGAATTCTACCCATTAAATCATAAAATTCAAATTTCACAACTTATCTCTTTCAATGGCAACTTGAATTCTCCAAGCTTTTAATCCCTAATTTCAACTTTAATTACTTAGTTCTTAGAGATTAATTGTTTTTCTTTGATTTAATTAGTTGGCTTTGTGTTGATTTGTGGAGTAAAAATGAAAGAAATGGAGGAGGAAGAAGAAGGTAGAAATGGCGTGGGTGATGGAGAAGAGAGGAGAGAGAAGGAGTAGATGAAATGGTGATAACCCATTAAGTAGCAAAGTCAAACTTTGCATCTCCATTTTATGCTAAATCAGTGGTTAAGATTGAGTCTTTAGGTAATCTCATCTAATGGCTCTAAATATTCCTCAAATAATTCACTTCCAAATATTACTTAATTCCACTAATTAATTAAATTAACTCCACAAAAATATTTCCTTAATATACCACACTAAAAATTAATATTCACAAGTTGCCGAAAATTCGCCGGAAAATAATATTCATAAGTTGCCGCAACTCTCCGAAAATATTCATGAAATATTCTCTACCTACCTAAATCATGCAAACATGCTTCAAAAATATTTAATAAGACAATAGACACATGTTGAAATTTTTCGGACTGAAATAATACCAAGTCCCGGACCGGCTGTACTATTCACAGACGGGTAAATCACTATTGACAGTATCGAAAAATTAGTCTGTTACATTAAGTTTAGTGTCACTATTCATTATCTTGTAGGAGAATAAGGAAGTCCAAAAATTTCGAGAGAAGGGTATTGACTCTTTTCTAGAGGATAAATGGGATCAAATATTTCGAGATTCATATGCATCTAGAGAAATGGCATACATAACTTCTATGAAACCTCCAATTGTTAATATTGACGAATATGCAGATGATCATGGAGATGAAAATAAGTATGAAGAGATGATTGATGAAGAACTAAATGTTCAAATTCATAATCTAGAGGATGATGCTAATTTTAATGCTGAATTTGAGTCTGAAGTGAGGAATGAATACAATTTCTTTAAAGAATTTATTGAACATGTAAGCAGCAATGCCAATGGTAGTACTCAAATCACAAATCAAGGAGGAAAAGATAGAATCCAATCATCTAAGGCATCCCAAAAAATTAATTTGGGGAAATTTAAGCATAAAAGAAGACAATCAGCTAGATTTACAATGTTGACAACTCAAATTTCAGAATTGGTATCATGTTGCAAATCAATAAGCAAAAGTGGTCCCAATAGTGGAAGTACAGAAGCATCGATCTCTACCATTCCTATGGCAATGCAAATAATTAAGCGTATGGTAGAGAATCGAGTTTTAGAGAAAGATAGCGAATTGTGGTGCTATGCTACTTGTGTTCTTGAGGATGAAGTGAGAAGAGAATTTTTCTTGAACATGGATGATGATGATAGTAGATTTCAATGATTAAATTATTTACATGAGATGAAAGCCAATTGAGCTATTTAGATTTATTTTATTAAGAACTTTATACGTTTATTTTTGGTTGGACATAATTTTTTAGTTTCATTACCTTTTTTATATGAACTTGTTAATTCTTTTACTCATATGAAGATGCATGAACTATTATATATTTATTGAAGCTCATTTTTTTATTTTTCTTTTCATATTTATGAAGTTAAAATTTATCTTTTTTTATTATTGACAAGTGTATAATGGATAGCAATGAATATGAGAAGCGTAAATTTTGTACTGTGGTTACATGTATAATGGGTTTAATAGCTACATATTATTATAAATACATTTATAAGGAACCATGCATGACATCATTTTTGACAGGGGAAAAATGGATGAAGGAGGTACTAGATGGTCATCCAATTCGAAGTGTCAATGTTTTTAGAACGGAACCAAGTTTATTTTTAAGATTGTTTGAAGAATTATCATTGAAATATGGATTGAAACCAAGTAATAGAATGTCAATTATTGAGAAAGCTGGTATCTTTTTATATACTATTGCTTTAGGTAGTTCAAATAGAATTGTTGGTGAGCGCTTTCAATGTTTAGGTGACTCTATTAGTAGAGCATTTCATGACGTTCTAAATGAAATTTCTAGTCGTGAGTTTAAAAGCCTTGCACAAGATATTTAAGATCGAGAGATCCAGACTTCAAAGACATACCACCTCAAATAGCTAATGATGAAAGATACATGCCTTATTTTAAGGTAATACTTGATTCAGTTTTAACCTTTACACTTTAATAGTTTGCTTACAATTTGTTTATTTTTTAACTCTTGTTTTCATACCAGGATTGTATTGGATGTATTAATGGCACATATATGGTAGCATGCATCCCGGAGCCTGATCAATTACCTTATAGAGGAAGGAAAGGGTACCCATCATTGAATGTGATGGCTGCATGTGATTTTAATATGTGTTTTATATTTGTATCAGTGGGATGGGAAGGCTCAGCTCATGACACCCGTGTTTTACTCCATGCAATCGAAACACCGAAAATGAAATTTCCTAAACCACCAGAAGGTATATTTTAATATCTTGAAATCTATTACAATATTGTATTAAGAAAACTTATGCATATTTGTATCTTTTTTGCAATTTTAATTAGGTAGATAATACTTGGTGGATAAAGGATATCCAGATAGAAAAGGTTACTTAGTACCATATTCAAGGTTGAGGTACCATCAATCGCAGTTTAAACACGAGCCTCCACAAAATGGTCAGGAAGCATTTAACCGGGCACATTCATCCTTAAGAAGTTGTATTGAGAGATCTTTTGAGGTTTTGAAGTAGAGATGGAAAATCCTTAATAAAATGCCACAATTCAGTATAGAGACACAAATAAAAATCATAGTAGCAACATTTGCACTTCACAATTATATTCGAATCAACTCACCAAGTGATCCAGTTTTTTAAGTACTTGCGCACTATCCTGATTTTATCCCTTCTGAAAGAGCTTTTGGATATGCATGGTACTTCCATAAATAGTGAAAATATTAGAGGAAGATCTGTTGAAATGAAGAATATTCGTAATCATATTGCTGATTCTTTATGGCAAAGTAGAAGCCGAAACTAATTTAATTTACTCTAATAATAACTTCTATTTTTTTCTCATTGATTCATTGAAAGAATATTGACTTGTGCTACTTTGTGATTTATACCGATACATAAAATGGAATATATCTTGAAAGAGTACATTAATTAAATTAATTATCATGTTAAAAAATAGATTATTTTATATAAAAATTTAAAAAAAATAATTTAACAATGAATTAATAGAGGAACATGTGAGGAAATTGTATTGTCATTTTAGAAATAATTGTGGTTTCAATTTATATAGTTGAAATATACACTATAGATTGACATTCTTCTGATACAAAAATAATAACACACCACATAATCACCTCTTTTTTATATTTTATTGATTTCATTTCTATAGTCATAACTTAAAATTCTAACTCAATATTCAAATGTCCTTTTTTATCATTTTAAATTAAACAATTAATCAAATAGTTATTTTCACGTGTTTGCTTCTAACAGCTATGTGAACAGTTAACAGCTAACAGCTGATATTTAACAACTAACAACTATTAAAACAACTAACAACTACTACAATAACTAATTTTGCCGAACAGAGCCTTGATCTTTATGCCAATTTCAATCCAAACTTTAACATTTTGTTGCAATATGATTTCAATTTGACTTATATATAAATTTTACCCTAAACTTTGATCTTTTGTTGTGATAGCACCATAAATTATAATTATGATTTAAATTATAAATAAAAAATAGGTTCACTCTTCACCTTCGGCTTAGATTAACTTAATACATTTGTGTGAAGGAGCGAGTTTGGATTAATAGTAAGGACAATCTCTATTATTATTTTAATTTTTTAATTTTTTTTCTTTTATTGATAATAGATAATATTTAAAAATTATTTATTCGATACATGAACTTTTGAAAAAAATTAGATTATAATTATTATTATGGTTGATTTTAATATAAATTTTAAAATAATTATAAAATCTAAAACAAAGCTATTATCAATTTAATTGACTCATAAACTATTAGAAATTGTAACTTTTTTATGAAAATAGAATATAAGATACAATTATATTCTAAATTTTTTTAAAAAAGCATTCATGTATAAAAAAATTAATTTTTAAATATTATTTATTATGAATTAAAGACACAATTTAAAAATATTGAAAATAATAATAGTGATTATTCTTACTACTAATCCAAACTCTTTCATTCACACAAATGTATGAAGTCAATCCAATCCCAAGGTCAAGAGTGAACCTATTTTTTATTTACAATTTAAATCCTAATTATAATTTTGGATGTAATTGTAATAAAATGTCAAAATTCAGGGTGAAATTTGTATAAATGTCAAATTGAAGTGAAATTACAATAAAATCTAAAATTGAGGGTGAAACAATATATTAAATCAACTTTAATTAGTGTTTTACAAAAATCCTTCTGAACAATTTACTAGTAAGTGTCGGATGGAAGTGTGACATAGACAACTGACAAAATATCTATAGGACAGAGAAACACGCACATCAGCTCGCCACCTCAGATAATGAGAAAAAATGACTAAAATCACAATTTTTGCTCTCCTTCCACATCTTTTGCCTTTAACTTTTGTCGTAACTGAATCTTTTAAAAAATCCAGATTTCCTCACATTAGCTCATCTCTCTATTTTTGTTACCCTCTGATGACTGAATGTTCTACAACTAGCCTAGAATGAAATGCAATGGCTGCAACACTGTGCAGATGTGGTCAAAAAGCCATTCTGAGAGCCTCATGGACTGTAACTAATCATGGCAGGAGATCCTCAAATGTAGTAACTATGGGGTAGAAGTATATTTGTCTTTTTTTTTGCTACATTTTATGAGGTTTATTGAAAGTAAACTTTTTTTTAATTTTTTTACAGACTGTTAGCTATTCTCAGTATCATGAATGGATGGTTCTTGTTGTTTATCCCTGATCGAAGATAGTCACAGTCGGATTGTTGAGAAAGCTTGATAGATTGGAGAAAGGAAAGAAGGAGGTGGATGATGTAAGGAAGAAGGCTCTACTGATCTGTAAGCTTCTTGGAACTTCCCTGGTAGTTGCATTAGTGCTATGCAGCTACATGTTAGGGTCAAGATTGAATTAATGTTAGGATTAACATTTTTTTGGTTGGATTTTGGGAACATTGTTGCGGTAGTAAAATCAACAAATTGGTAGCAAAAATCCCTCTTGCCATGTAATGAAAAATTTAAATATTTGCTCATGAAAATTTAGAGATGTTAGTTTGACCATGTGAATAAGTTTTCCTGCTTTGTATGCATTGTTAAAAGTACTTAAAAAATTAATTCTTAGTCCAAAAATATAATTGAAATCCTATCCAAAATATCGACAGAAATGACTAACACTTAGAAAGCATTTATGTAATTAAATTTTGCATTACATTAAATCAATGGCAAAATGCCTCAAAAAATAACAATAATGATTCAATAGTGAATCAAAAGTCAAAGGTTTTTTATTCCTATTTCATAATTACGAAATATATACTGATTCCGAATGAAAAGCCTCTATTTTATTACATTCATTTAACCAATTAATCATGAAATGAATGAAAAAAATTCTAGCATGTTCCAGAATATACACAGATAATATGACAAAAAACTCCACTATTCTAAATGTTCTTCTATTGTCTCTTTGTTGCAGTAGTAGGAGTCTTCACTATAAAAGAAAAAATGCCTTTTACTGACTGACAATTTTTTTTTTCTATCGCTAAAACATAAATAGCGATCGAACTATGACGAAGGCAATTGGTCCCACAATTTCTTGTCATTAAATTCTTAGCAATCGAATATGGAATTCGTTGCTAATTAGCGACCACTTGTCAATTGCCAATATTGCAAATTCGGTCATTGAATCAATTTATCCCATTTTATATAATGTAGTCGCTAAGCGGTCACTAAATTACTCATTAGCTATTCCGTCGCTAATGCTATCACTAATTTATCGCAAAGCGATTGCTATATTTCTCTCTAATTGCTTTTTAAAAGTTTGTCGATCATTGCTATTCGGTCGCTATTTTTTTAGGAATTAAGAAAATAAAATTTAAATTTTTGGCGACAAAAATTTTTCACTTGTAAAAAATGACAATATATGTTGATTCAAGTAATTTATACAAACAATCGCAGGAATAAAAAAAGTATTAAATTATAGAAAAAATCACTGTTATGAATGTGCAAAGATAATTGTACAAATTATACTGTAATATATACAAAATGAACATAATAATAGAAAAAAAGTCTAAGGTGGGTTCTAATCTGCAAGGTCTATAATGGGACTTTGAGAAGCAAGCAGAGCAGAAGAAGCCATGGGTCAAAGTGATTTGTCGGTGCAAAGGGAGCTAGCGGCGCAGTAGGTCGGTCGATAATCCATAAAAAAATGCATTATAAAAAATCCAATAAATTACAATGAAATGCATTATAAAAAAAGTATGCTAGCTAGACTTTCAATTCATATGAATGTTTAAGGTTTAGGTTTCGATCCATATGAATGTTTAATTTTTATGCTTTTAATTGATATGAAATATTTAAGTTTTATACTTTTAATTCATATTAACGTTTAAGTTTATGCTTTTAATTCTTATATTTGTTATGATTATGCTAAGTTTTGTGATTTCCTATAATAAAAAACTTGCTAACTAGGTTTAGAATAATAGTTACTAGGCTTTGCTTCTTACTATATATAACATGCTTAGAATAATAGCTAGACTTTGCTAACTAGGCTTTGCTTCCACATAATTTTTCATTATAAAAAACTTAACCTACTTAATTTGGAATTATCTTCATGTTAACTTTATGTTTCCCTAATTTATTTGATATTACTTTCCTATTTAAAACACTTGGTATAAAACTTAACCTACTACATATATAAAGGAAGAAAGAGAAAGAAACGAGTACCGAAATTGCACTTTTTAAACAAATGTGGTGAGATATTTCAATTTGCAAATTTTAAACGGATCTTTTTAGCAGAGTAGAATATTAATGAACCCGTATAGCTAATTAACAAGCACATTTCTATTAACAAACACAAAAACAAACTAACTTATAGCTAATTAACAAACATATTTTTTATTAATAAACACATTAACTAACTAACTTAACTAATTAACAAACTAACCTAGCTAATTAATAAACACAAAAATAAACTAACGTATAGCTAATTAACAAACTAAATAACATTTGCAATACTAGTAAGAAACTAAAAAAAAACTAATTAAGTAAAAAATAACAAAATAATATCAACTAATTAACAAAATAACAAAATACTGAACAAACTATAAACTAAAATTAACAAACTAATCAACAAAATAAAATTAACAAACTAATAACGGAAGAAAACACATAAAAAAACTAACAAACAACTAACAAATTACCAATTTTAGTGTAAACAAACAAAGGAAAAAACCAAAATAAAATAAAATCAACAAACAAATCAAAAAAATAACTAAAATAACCAACACAAACAATAACAAACATCTAGTAATAGAAAAAACATGAAAGATGCAAACAAGAAAAAACACAAACCAAGTGGAAACATGTTGTTAATGAAAATAAAAAAAAAAAGAAAAAATAATTACCTACAGTGTTTCCACGCTTGAAGGCCGCGGCAGTGGGTGAGCAAATGGAACTGCACCAGTGTCAAAGTGAGACAGGGAAACAGAGGGCAAAGGTGAAATAAGGAGAAAGAGATGTGAGAGGCGTGAGATGGAAATTTCAATCTTGCATGAGAGAGGAAGATGACTAAATTACCCTAAAATTTAGCGACCGACCATATCAGTCACTAAACTTAACAAATTGGTAGCTATTTTAATGGACGTAGTAAAAAATATCTGTCGCTAAGGACATATTTCGTCGCTAATCCATCGCTGAAAATAATAGAATTTTAGTCATCACAACTGTCGTACAATAGTCGCTATTTTGTAGCTGATTATTCCTACCAAACCATTGGCGCTAAATATAGCAACAAACATCTGACGGTCGTTATTCAATCACTAAGGCGGTCGCTACTATCTCACTGTTCTGTAGCAATGGTTGGCACCAATTTGGCGCGAGAAATAGCAATAGATGTCATGTTGGTCGTTATATCGGATCCTAATTTGTTCACTAGTTTTCGCTGATATGACAATAATCAAATCATTTTAAAAGAAAAGTTTTAATTTTGAAAACCAAAAAATTATTTTACACACTAATATGACAATAATTAGAAACATAAAATAAATTAAATATCTACATCAACTAATTAAACATATAACAAAAGGAGGGAGGAGAAAATAATTACATCTCAAAAATAAATCTTACAGCTAGTTAATTACATCTCCTCTTAAGAAATAAATAAGCACCTTTAACCATTCATCTAATAAATACATACAATAACAAAATAAATAATAAAGTCTCAGTTAATTAGGTATAACTATAAAAATAAAATAAAAACAATAATTATTTAAATTATGATACAAGAAAAAAAATAATACTAGTCAAATTAAACTAATTATCATTTAGCTAAGAAATATCTAAAATCAAATAAAATTATATAAATTACAAAAATAAAATAAATATATAAACAATAAAAAAATAAATAAATTTGGAAAGTAAGAATTAAAATAAATAGAAATATAACAAACAAGACAATCAAACCATTAATTGGAATGCTGCCTCTTAGCAACTGGTGCTTAAACATTTCTTACAGATACCTGACCGCAATTTTTGTAAGTGCACAAAATCGCAACAAGTAATAAAGAGTGAGTAGAGTATCGTTCTACGAAAATTGTATACCAAGTATCAAAATTATTTTAATATATTATTATTTAAACGATAATAAAGAGGATGTTTGAAAAAGTAAAGTAAAGTAAAATAAAATAATAGAAAAGAATTCAAATAAAAATAATTGATGAAAAGAAATCAAGGTTTAAAAACTACTAGGGATATTGACTTCACTTAACTCTACCCAATTTATTTTATTAGTTTGCTAATCAATTTTATTTGTTTAAGTAAGGGAAACAACCCTAGAGTCACTAACAAGCTCTTCCGATGTATT
>CANUEX010000319.1:0-16620 GCA_948099535.1 Jatropha multifida
AGATTCAAACAGAAACACCTTGAACAACTTGGCTGCAGAGACAGCACTAACAACCTCAGACTCATAAGTCACGACACCCATGTTTTGTATTTAAGCCTTTACGTTGGAAAAAATATCTAAACACTGAAAAAGATCTATTAGCTAGTTGATATCTTAATTTGGAGTGTGTGTGTGAGGAAAAATGCAAGAGCGAAGGTATTTATAGATCGAATGAGCGTTCAAGATTAGATGTAAAAGGATTTGCATTTAAAAGGTCAAAGAATGCATGCAATGGATAGAATCAATTTCCCAACTGTCCGGTTCAGTCTATCAACATGGAATTGTATACCTTCTAGACATGGTCTCAAGTCGACGGTAAAAGACTTGGCGGTGTTCTATAACAGAGTTGACAAGAAAATTGCATCACTCCTCATTTAACCTTGTAGTAAAATGATATTAAAGGCTAATTGACATATTTAGAGAAAAAAAAAAGTTAAATGATCAAATTATAATAAATGGTTACTTCAAGAAACGATAACATATTATTCAATCTCTTAATTATACATTATTATTGTTGATCATCTTGATTATGATTTGACTATTTTCACTGTATAGATTTACTTATACATTAAACTAATAATAAAAATAATTTCGCATGTCTGTATTTTTAATGATGTGATAATCTAGCTTTAATATTTAGCTAATGTTCCCCTCTCTATATATGTATATATAGTCAATTTTGTTGTGCTCTGCAATCCTTATTTTCTAGTCATGTGATAGCTTTTTGATTTCTATGGTCATCCAACCCAAGAAACAAGTTAATGGATGACTTTGTTTTTCTATTTTTGGAATTGAAATGTGTTATATAAGTGGATGGATGATGACTTTTATTTTACAAATTAATTTTAAAATTGTAACCATAAATGAATGGGCATGGCACCTTGCCATAGACTATATATTGTGCATCCTAATTCCTATCATGACTTAATTTTACTTGAGTTAAGAAAGTAACTACTTTTATAAAATATGTAAAAATATTACAAAACTGACCTGACCTGAAGCACAAGCACGAGGTATGGCTTACTTAGACTTAATCTACAAACCCAATCAACGAAAATTATAATTTTTCTAATAAAAGTATTTCGGACCATTCATTAAAAAAATAATAAAATAAGAACACAGTTCAAAACGTTTGCGATGTAATTAGTTTGGTTCATGTACGAGTCTTTATATAGAATCTAGATAAATTTTCTCTCTTAAACAAACCGCCAACGGTCCTTGAAGCAGTACTATCAACTGCACTTGAGGATGAGGTTGTATTTTCAAATATGGGCAAGTCTTTTCTCGGTTAAACTTTTTATTTGGTACATAGAATTGCATTTTTTGAATGTAGAATTACAGTTTTTATTTCCAATATAAGTATTTTTCAAGCAATTTTATGAAAATACAATATATTCAAAATATTATTTTCAGAATTCTAAAATACTTTCCAGTGAAATCAATCTTGATTCATAAATTTTAAACTTAACGATCACTGACGAAACTATATCATTGATAAGAAAATAATTACACCCTCTCTTTTAGAAAAAAACAATCTTTTTTCTTAACAAGATTAAGGTTTCAATCTTATTAAGTAAATGATTTTAATCATCTTGTCGCTTAGATTTTCATTTAATTAAATTTTATATTATTTATTTTAAAATCCTAACTTTGTACATGCTCATGATCATGATTATAAACATATATAAATTTTAATAGTGTTTTAAATAAACATTTGTGCTAGGTAGCATAACTATTAAGCATAAAGCTATTTTGCTTGGCCATATATACGGTTTAAAACTTAAATGCTCTGAAAACTTCGAAATGAAAATGCAAAAATTAAAAATAAAAATTAAGAAGGAAATGATTATTTCTTATTATATTCATCATGAGTTGATGGCTCTAAACCATCCACACACACAATACAAACCTTACTACTGTGCCAAAAGTAATTTTGGCAATGAAAAGTAAAATAAAAAGGGGAAGCAAGATTGCTGGTTTTTAGCTGAACAAAAACACCGGCACACGAGATTGCCATGATCGTGTGGACGGGGTTTGGTTTTCTTGTTTAAACATCAGGATTTGCCAAGAGGTAGGCTTCAATAGCCTTGAACATTCCTATGGCATTATCATCTCCCCTTTTGACAATGTTAACGTCGAGCTCAGCATCACCTTTTGGATAGTAGTTGGTGGTGAACTTGGTGACGGATCCTCCATCTGGGGTAGGCACTACTTGCGTCTCATATACAATTTTATCAAGGGTATCTAGCCACGGTTCACCTTCAAAGGAAGTGTACTTAAATATGAAATTGTCCTTGTCTACTGCATCAATCTTGTGCTTTATGTATTTCACTTCAAACCCTGCAATAGATGATCAAGAAGTATATATTATCAGTGCAAATTATATATAGAGGATCAAGATTTGCTAATAGCTTAATTGTTATAAGCGTCCATCATGTAGTATAAGAATAATAAAACTGACCGTCTGCAAAGTTGGTCTTTTTAATGGTTCCAACGCCTCCATCACCTTGAAGGATCTCAATGTTCTTGATGGTTTGAGGCAGAATCTTAGGGGCATAGATGTGAGATTCAAACAGAAATACCTTGAACAACTTGGCTGCAGAGACAGCACTAACAACCTCAGACTCATAAGTCACGACACCCATGTTTTGTATTTAAGCCTTTACGTTGGCAAAAATATCTAAACACTGAAAAAGATCTATTAGCTAGTAGATATCTTAATTTGGAGTGAGTGTGAGGCAAAATGCAAGAGCCAAAGAAGGTATTTATAGATGGAATGAGCTTTCAAGATTAGATGTAAAAGGATTTGCATTTAAAAGGTCAAAGAATGCATGCAATGGATAGAGTTAATTTCCCAACTGTCCAGTTCAGTCTACCATCAACGAATTGTATACCTTCTAGACATGGTCGCAAGTTGACGGTAAAAGACTTTGGCGGTATTCTATTACAGAATTGCCAGGAAAATTTTTTTTTGATCAGCAAAAGATTTTTATTTTATTAATTTAATGTATTGAGAAAAAACATAATCAAATTAAAAAAACTACATCTGAGCCTATATATAAGTCTTCAAATACACCTAATTCTACTTAAAAACGCTAAATGAAAAGACCGTAAAAATTCCAAAAATAAAATATAAATTTCTCTTGAGATAAGAAAAGAAAAAGAAATTACACTGAAACAAAATTATAACCACGCCAAAAAAGATTCTGTAAAAATTACTCTTTTTTTAGCTAAATTATCCGCAAAACTATTACTTTCTCTATTAACATGTTTAAATTGAAAAGAAGACAACGAACCAAAAAGATAGTCAAGCCTATTGAAATTGTACTACCATCTCCAAGGGCAATGATCACGTTGAGAAACCCAGTTCAAGACGACTCTAGAATCCATCTCGAAGGTAATTGAAATATTAGCAACATCTGAACAAATATAAATCTCAACAGCTTTTAACAATGCGAATAACTCAGTCATATTTGACTCTTCTGAACCAATAGATTCACAAAAAAACACACAAAATAAACTCCTGTGAATTTCCCAGAACACCTCTAATACCCGCTAGTCCAGATTTTCCTAGAACAAATCCATTTGTGTTGAATTTAAAAGACCCTTCTTGAGGAGGAGAGGAAAATTGCTTTAGTTCTCGTTTACCTTTGTAGCAAATTGTTTTGTGGTAGCAACGCTAGCCAGATATTGATTGGAATGGCAAGATAATAAAGGCTAACCGACATATTTAGAAGTTACGCTTGTTTTCAGAAAATTGCTTTACTGGTTACGCTTGTTTTCAGAAAATAATTATATTTAAAAAATATTTTTTAAATAAATTTTCTATCGTTGGATCGTAACATTGAAAATTAATTAAAAATAAATTAATCTGAAAAATGTATAAAAAAAATGAAGATTATGATAGTCCCCTATGGCCGATGGTGGCTGGTAGTAGATGATTGTGGGCAGTAGTGACCGTGACAGATGACCCATGTTAGTGGACAATGATAACTTAGGATTGGTGGTAGCGGCGATCAGTAATTAAAAAATATGTACAAGTCATAATAAATTCATTCGGAACATGTTTTTTTTCTTGAAAATGAGAAGTATTTGACGAAAAATTCACCAATGAACTTAGTTATTTTAACTTTATAACGGTTTGAATTTTTACTTTGACTAATTAAACACTTCAACTTATACAATTTTATCTATTGAATTCTTTAATTTGTAGAATTATCTTATTGAGCACCTTAACTTAAAAAATTAAATAGATTAAACACCTCTTAAATTATTGAAACATTTGAAAATTATTTTTTTTTAAATTATGATAATTACACATCAAATATATTTTGCATGGAAAAATCAAAAGTCCTCAAAGCTATTACTATTAATGTGCATAATATTACCAAAAATTTATAAATCACACGCACGATACGTTATTAAAAATTTAGAGTGTTATAAAGTTAAAATTGTAAAATTTCAGGATAAATTGACGTATTTGGAAAATTATCAAATATGTAGTTAATTATGTACCATTTGCTTTTTGAAAATGTATATATAATTGATGTGATAATGATCTACCTTTAGTATCAAGTCAGTGGTCAATTTTGATGTCCTAATTTTCTAGTCTTGTGTGGCACTGTGTACATGGTCATCCAACCCAGCAGACAAGTTGATTGATGTCTTTGTTTTTCTACGTGTGAAATTGAAATGAGTTATATAAATTGATGGATGATGACTTTTGTTTTACAAATCAATTTAACATAAATGATATAATTTAGTATTAAAGTGAAATTACAAACTTATATAAAATAATTTTTAAATAGATAAGTGAAGGTAACCGTTACGTAGGATGATTTGAATATTACAATAGAAAAAATGATAATTTTGATACTTGAACTTCGTGTTTTTTTCTTTTATTTTTATTTTGGTGTCTTGCCGAAAACTTTATCAATCAAGTGTTTATATTTATATAAATTTACAATTAAGTGTCAACATTCTGTCAATTGACGGAATGTTGAGTCAACAACTATTTTTTAATAGTTAAAGCTGACGTGGTAAATTCACTTCACACTAAACATGTTACCAAATTTCCTTTTTAGTAGAAAACTATATTTACATTTTGAAGGTCAAAGAAAGCAAGCAATGGATAAAATTTTCTTACCTCTCGAGATATGGTATTTGCCTTCTAGATATTGACTACATAATCAAATATAACTTTGCTCTTCTTTCTTGACGCAGTGGAAGTTTAGAACAACCTCTGAGCTAGAACAATAACCTTACTTTGACTGAACAACAATTAGCTATGTAGTGTTAGACAGAGAGTATGTATCGGAGAAACTAATTAATTAGTTAAAAGAAACCGATAATTAAGTAATTTCAAAACGTTTATTACAAATTCACCGGGAAAACTGCTCCAATGTTCAAACATTTTGACAATGACAAGTAAATATACAGGACGACGATTCAAATGATGTCATTCTTTTCTCTTCCAATCATACTGTTCAAGGTCGACATGGGCTTAAACTGTCGTTTCATTCCACCGGTCAGAAACAGCTGTGTCCATGAGAATATGGAAATCTTGACTCTGTTCTTGAAATCGTCTTAAAATTTTCATTCCGAACAAAATAAATAAATAAATAAATTTAATAGCCTTATTTTGAATTTTATTTCTAGCTAATTTTAGAATTAGAATGGTTCTTTGATGAAAGCCAATTTACCTATGATATTAAATGCTCTTACCACCAAATAACAGCTTATAAATATTTTATTATGAGTTTATTAGTGAATTGGCAATTGAAATTGTTTGATTTTATTTTTTTTTCTTTTGATGAATTTTATTTGATTGCAATTGATAACTATATTGATTTATCTTTCTTAGTCAAAAAATAATTTAATAAAAATATAGAAAACCTTGATAAATTAAATTTTACCCATCCGGTTTTGTTCTCCTTCCACTGGTTCTAATTATAAGGAAAAATTTCCGTCCTAGAGAAAAACTTCCCGTAGCTTTTTTTTTTCAAATAACAATTCTTTCTGCCAACCAATCAATTTATATTGTATTTGGAAGATGTTTAAAAAGAAGAAACGTCAGCAGTCATTTACGTTTGACTGAAAAAACCACTTCTGATTCATTTGCTTGATTATGTCATGACATAGGTTTTTAGATCATTAACTACCATATATGATTGCATAATCAACTTCAGCTCCTGCTAAGAACTCCAGAAATGATTCCTCCGAGTTCTTCACCGCGATCCTCCTGTACATGATGCCCTGCCTTCAAAAAGAAAAAATGCAACAAATTGATTGCAATTATCACCAGCATGAGAAGCATAATGATAGAAAGTGAGCTAAAAGGTGATCACAAGAAAGTTATTGCCCTGAACCGTTACAGCAAAAAGCCAAAAATTTCTTCACAACAAAAAATTTTTACAATTAAAATGTTTCCTTGGGCAAAGAGTTAAGAAGTTTTAAGCTTCTCTGTAAATGCAAAGAGAGAACAGTTGCTACCATGGGAAGCTCAATCAGGTTGTATTTTGATTCCTTGCAGAATTCTTCAACTCCATCGTAGCTCAGCCAACGATCTCTCTGGCCCCAGCACACAGTGGTTTTAACGTTCCAATTTTTGTCTAGAAGTATTGTTCTCATCTCTTCCACATAGGCCTAAACAATAAATTAGAAAGCAGAATAATGAATGAATATAACAAACATTGGCAACTTAAAAGCCCTTCGCGTGACAAGAATTACTAGGGAGAGACAAAAAGATTCTTCATGGATATCAGCAACACTGAAAATGAAGCATGGACAATTTTTCCTCCATCTATTATTCTGAATGTGTTAAAGTGTGGTTGTTTGAAGCATAAACCATAACTTATTTTCTGCCATTGAAATTCCTATGCTAAATTCTTACTGTAATGTGAACAAATTTGATCCAAAAGATTTTCACATTGTCCACCGAAGAAATCACTTTTTATGGTACAGTACCAAGAATTTGAAGATTCAACATTGAGTTAATTAATAATATTGATTCTTCATATATAAAGATCATTGCCTGTAATTGCATAATTTTTATCCATGCAATGGTGCAAGGAATGTGGGATACTCAAGGCCACGTAAGTAAACAAAATTAAAAAACGAAAAAAAAAGTAGCACAAACAGCCCATCCCATTTGAGCTAGGTAAGAAATTGCTTTGAGTAGACTTGAGAATAGAAATTCTGTTTACTTCACCAGATTAAATTAAACATTAAACTAAGAGGGCATCGATTTCCTAGTAAAAGAACGTATGGCAAAATGAGACCCAATTCACATCCAAGAAGCAACTGCCAATTTGTATGAGGAATGGTATAAAGCTACCTCACTCAAGAGAAAATGAGAAAAGAAACAGTCAAATGTACCTCCTTTTCTCATAAAACTAGTTGACAAATAGAAAAGTACAGAAAAGGAAAAATAAATGGAATTCACCTTTAGCTCCTTCTTCATGGCCCTACTGATTGCATTCAGTGCAAATCCTGCAGAACCAGATGTGAGATATGGTCTTCTATATACCATTGCATCATCTTCCTTAATTTGGTAAGGACCACAGCTTGTCAAGGCTTTGTCACTGGCCCTTAAAGGATCCTATTTTGTCATTGGGAAAACCAAACTGAGAACATAGCAAATAAAAACACAAGAACAAAAGCAAACATCCCATATCACCTGTAAACATCGAAAAAAAATCTTTCCTACCTGAGAAAAAATCTCACCCAGTAAGAAGTTGCTGAATATAGATAATGTTGATGGAAGATTGGCATGTCTGGCAATTAGCTTAAGTGAAACATGAAAAAGAAAAGCTGCAAGTTATTATCATCCAGAAAACAACTTTTCTTTCATCATTCTATTGTTATGATGTACACACAGTAAAACTTGACATTCTTACATATTTCTCCGTTTTCAAGCAAACAAAACTAATGTCCCTCTTTCACACAAAAGTTGAAGAAAGAGAAAACAAGTATTTGGTCAATAAACAGAATAAAGAGGTGAACACTAGGCCGGTAAAGTCCTTTAGTATAATGCCAAAGACATGGGATCAAGTCATGTTCTCACCAAGAGAAATTTAAGAGGGGATGGATAACAGGACAGGGAGGATTACCCCAATTGTTTAGCCAAAATACTTGGACCAGAAGACCAAAATTTCAGTGTTGCTTCAAACCTCATGGAAATTGCAAATATTTAATATTTCAAAGAGAGATCTACAATTTGGCCATTTGAAAAAGCAGTGAATTGATATAATTAAAATGCTAATATGATGAAAATGATAGAAAACTACGGTGAAGAGCAACTTAAAGAGTTAAATAAAGGTTGAAGAAATACAAACAGGAGGATTAAGGAGTACAAGGTCCTTAAGTTTTTCCTGATGCTTGCTAGCATATTTAACAACAACTGGTGAAAAGTAGCCCTGAGAAGTAGATCAAAGAATAGGAGTTCTTAATATTTATGTCAAATGATAAACAAATTTTTGTGTATAATGATGTTTTTGTAGATTGAGAGTAGGCAAAGGTACCTGCACAACGAGTGAGACCTTATCAGTAGCAATTTCATTAATAAGGGAGTCCAAGGAAGATACATATTCTGCAAATCATCACAAAAAAACACACCATAGGTCATTCATTTCCTTTTTCCAACAACATCTGTAGAAGTAAGATATTGTAATATAGGACACAATCATTAAACTTTTTGATGCATCATTAAGCTAAAACAATTACCACCTAGAGTATAGTCAAATCCATATCCAGGCTGAGGCTTATCTGAAAATCCAAAGCCTGCAAAATAAGGGGGGGAAAAGATGCAGAAAAGTTTCCCATGTTAGTTTGTACTCAATAGCAATTATGGTGAGAAGATTCAATGACTCCTGAAAAATGAAAAATCACATGGAGCTCAAGAATGTTTAAAAAGTTGCCAAACTGAACCGCAGTTAGAAGTATATTATAACTCCCTAAAGCTGAACGTAGACTAAATCTGTAACGTGTACATTACCTTGTACAATAGTTAAACGAACTTTTGGTCATGGGTACTTGGCTATTTGCCTTTCAAAGGGAACCTCATTAAAGTAAACTCAAGCATCAAAGTCATTATTTTTGTTTCCCAAATATGACTGACGAGGGGAAAACTTGTGCATTCTGTTACATTACTTTCAATTTCAAGTTGATAACCTATTTTGGGCTCCGCTCTTGTCATTCATTAAGGGATTTATTCGATCTTGAGCCATACAATGAGAGGAAGCCCTTCTTTATTTCATAAACCTGCCTCTTATTTGTTATTTCATAGAACTTGGAAGCTCCTGTTTTAACTACCTTGCTGTTCCCTTGCGTACTCATTTATATATTCCTAATCAATTTACACTATTGATCAGATGGTAAATTTTGTCCATAATTTTCCTAAAAATAAACACAAAAAACGGAAAGTTGCAATGAACTAATAACAACAAATTTGCGACAGAACCAAATTACAAGCTTACCTAGCCAATCAAAAGCAATTGCATGATAGTTTTTCGATAGTATGGGAAGAACTTTGCGATATGAATATGCCTGTGACAGAATTAAAAATTATTTTATATATCAAGTCCATAAACAGTGATTAGTCAATGATATTACATTCATCAATAAAGTTAATAATGTCAATGTTGAAAAAGCATTGATATATGCTTCAAGAACAATAAGCTAATGAGTGAAGTTGGCAATTAGGTGAAATCAGCAAGACAAACAGCTGCATGACGTAAAGCAGGTTTAAAAATTATATAGGATAGCTTCATATAAAAGCCTTTCACAAACATCATGGAACTATATATTTTAAAATAAATTAAAAAATACACTCAATAGCATAACATAAATTATAATAGCCTATGCATGAACAGCATTTTGGATAGA
The DNA here is from genome assembly GCA_948099535.1 of Jatropha multifida. NCBI lineage: Eukaryota > Viridiplantae > Streptophyta > Magnoliopsida > Malpighiales > Euphorbiaceae > Jatropha > Jatropha multifida. Next base: position 9,925 of record CANUEX010000319.1, read on the forward strand.
AGAGAATTAAGGGCTAGATGCTTTTATAACACCATAAATGACAAAAACCTTGGCAATGGCTTCTATTCTATAAAATATATATTGAATTACAATGTTTATAAAATTGTGAAAGATAAACATTAAGATGTATCTTGTCCATTTAACATGTGACATTGAATGCTAAAATACCCATGAAGCTCAAATGTTAAAAACAAAGCACCAACTTAGTCTCAATCTCTATTTCCCAAATGACAGCTAACTGGAAATACCATCACGGTTTGCACTTTGCAAACGTACTAAGATAGTTAGCTGAACCGCGATATAATATTTGATAGTTCGGAAAGCAGATTATAATTGCAGTTCCATAAGAAAAAGGAAAATATATTACTTATCAAATAGAGACACAAGTTATTCTAGGATATTTTATGAAAATGAAACAAAAAGCAACAGTATCACGTAGAATGTCTAGCATTGAATAAGAAATTCACCTGTGAAGGGAAACCATGGACTAACACGGCTGTGGGGTTATTGGCATTTCCACTTTCAACACAAAACCATCTATTGCACAAAATCAAATAGATAGAGAATGTTTCAATCGGAAGCCCTGCAAATAATCAAATCTCAATTCCAGCATATTTTATTAACCTTAAAAGAACCGTAAAAACCAGATGCACCAGGATTGGTAGTCAAACCAAAATTTATAGGAAAATTTGCACCTGAAAACATCATCTGAGGCCTGAGAACCAGCACCCATCTTAAGTCCAAATATTGGATCTTTTGCCTTCCCACCAGAACCGATAACAGGGTGAGCTTTCACCTAGAAGAGAGAAAAACCTTGGGATCAAAGCTAATCCTAAGCAACCAATAATTTAAAAATCTAGCATGCGCTCTTCCCTCATGGTGGTTTTTTTTATCCAAAAACTAACAGTTGAAATTCTGAATTTGAAGATAAACAATGTTAAATACTTAAAGCTTTGAGCAAAAATGTATTAATGAACATGATTTCAATTGATAATTAGCATACCGTTAAACTAGTAGAAATGAAATTAAGGAACAAAACTTACTATCTTTCCTTGCTTAAACCATTCATCCGCTGGGCTAGGCTCATCTGAATATTTCCCTGTCCAAATTAAACCACCACAACTTCTTAAAGCCCTAAGAGTTAATTAACCATAGGAAAAACAAAGTCAAGATTATACCTCCACTGAAAGAAAAGCCATCTCCAGCAGAAACCGGAGCATCTATCAAATAATCCTGCTAAAATTTGAAGGAACGAATCATTTATACGTAGGTGTAAAACCACAAATCAATCAATTAAATCAAAATTGGAAGCTTACATCATCGGCATTGGATCTGCAGGTGAGCCTGAGAGACTTTCTCGGGAAGTTTCGGGCCGGCGTCCGAAGAATGGATGATGGAGGTGTATTTAGAGAGCGAAGAGGGAATTGGAAATGGTGAGAGTGAAGAGAGGAAGGGGTTTTAGCTTGAACTGCCATTGGTTTATTGCTGTAGCTTGGAAAAGTGAGAAAGAGAGAGAAGTTGTGGTAAACAAAGGAGACCGTTATAACCGTTAAATACGGTTTGCTGAGGATAACCACCCTCTGGCTCTCCTCATTTCATGCTTTTCTGCAGAAAACTAGTGCCCGATGTGCCAGATTAAGGGGCAATTTGCTAAGTTACGGCCTTGAGCTGAGGATGGGCTTAAATTATTTCTTCGGCTTTTAGGAAATTAATAGAGTATAGAAATAAAATCTAATTTGCCCTTTTGAATTTGTTATTCATAAAAAAAAAAGCTACAAATCCATCTTTTCATTCAACTTACTTCTAGAATTTGTAACGATTCTCCTAAAAAACCTCTAAATTTACTCAAATGCTTATGCAATTTAGGATCAGCAAACTTTAAAAAACTGAATTATTTTCTATTTTTTTATTAGTTATTTAATTTCTAATTTCAATCTTTTATAATTCTGATTTTCGATTTTTAAATTGATTATTACAAAATGTTTATTTTTCAAATAAAGCAAACAGCACCGATGGGTTTGATTTAATTTTCAAACCAATTTCAATTTGATCCGGTTTCAAAAAAAGAAAACCATTTTCAGTTTTTACCAAACAGCTCATTCGCACGCCCATTTTGCAATTTTACCTAAATTCTCGTGAGAATTTAGAATTTATAGGACAAATTGCATACGAATTAGATGTTGAGGGATACGGATTCGAACCGGGACCTTGAATTCGCGAAAGAGAAGTTTATATGTTATAGAAAAATACGTTCGTTTGGTCTCACTTTTCTAAATAAATTTTTTTCATTTTTTGATCTTTGCCAACAGATAAATTCAAATTAAATAAATAAGCAAGTGTCGATTAGTAATTGCCACGTAAATATGTAATAGAGACAGAAATAGCAGTTTTCATAGCCAAACAGTAGATACAAATTGACAAGAGGTTTGAGAGAGGGTGGTAATAAATGTAAATACAAAAAACCTTCTACTTTACAAAGTAAGGAAGATTAAGAACATAGAGAAGGAAATAAGCCCAAATGACACCAGAAATTCCACCAAAAAAGAACCCTCCGGTAAACTTAGCCCATCCATCAGCAGTTTGCAACTGGTCAGGCACCTTTTTCCTTCCGGTCAATGTTAGGCTTGGAGCTGTTGATGGTTCTCCTTCATTGAATTGTGCAACTCCATACATTGTTAAGCAAATGCTTAGTATCACAACAAGACCTCCAGCTGCCAGTGACCCTGCTGCTCCTGCATACTCCGTGTTTCTTAATGGGCCTGCCTTCACAAATGGGCCTACTAGGAGTAGCCCATGGGCTAGCCCGACCTCGACACCTCGAAGAAGTGGACTAACTGCTGTTCTGTAGGCAGGTAAGTTGGAGAGGTACCAGGCTATCAATGGGCTTGATGTTACTGGAGTCTCAAGGCTTCCAATGAATGGGTCACCATTGATTGGTTGAATCACTTGGAAGGTTGGCTGCAATATTGCCCGAATAAGATAGGAACATGATTATGAAGCTCATCCAGAATTCTTGTATTCATTGTTTTATGTATTAGAATGTTCAATCCCATAATTCAAATCTTTTAAATCTTTTCTCCATTATTCATTTCATTAGCTTAGATGATCAATTGATATTCTCCTGATCTAGAGTTCAACTCAACAATGTTTCTTAATACTTTAGTCTCAGCCGCAATCAAGTTTTGAAACCTAACCTCAGCATCAAGCTATTCCAGGCTATCAGAATTTGAAACCTTAACCTCTTATACTAGCACTATGATGATTCCTTTCACTTCTTTGATCATTATTAGAACAAAGAAAGAAGAAACTAAAATAAATCAATCAGAGTCGAACTAACCAAACTGACAAGTTCTTCAAATAAGACGACACAAAAAGAAAGAAAAAGATTTCTTACCTTTTCTGATTGAATGGCCTTGACGGTAAAGCAAGAACTCCTCTTGATAGGAGAAACTCTAAATGGAGCACCAGAAATGCCTCTAGGAATAACAAGTCCTCTACTGATGGATGAGGAAAAGCTGCTTTTGAGCTGGCTAGCCATTGGAGAAGCAGAAGCGGCTGCCATTTGGTTTCTTTTGGTAAAATGGCCTTGTGGAGGGCTGAGGAATTTAAGATTCTATGTGTAAAAGCTAAAGCTCAAAGAGAATCTATTGCCTGCTAACTTGTGGTTGTGATTGATGAGGTGTCCAATTTGTGAGATTTTCATTGGATAGGTGTTGTTTGGTAGTTGAGTAACCTTATCCTCAGCTTATCCACATCTGGTAAATTTCATTTGATGTATGTGTAAGGCTCTAATCTAAGCAGATTGAAGATGATATTTGATTTAATTAAGACCTTCATAAGTTTATAATTTCAATTGATACACTTGTCCAAATCAAGCAAAGGTTAATCCATTTAAACCGATCCAAAATTATAATTTTTCAGAATTGAGTGGTTTTATTTCAATTTATAAATGTTTGTAAAATAAAATTCAACTATAGTTTCACATTATTTAAATAAATTATATAATTATTTCGTGGTCCAAATAAGAAAATGGCTAGCAATGTTAACATTTGAATTTGAAATCAACAAATTGCATAATTAATGACCTATTCAAAATTGGAGAATTAAATAAATATAATTCTTAATTTTATTTTCAAGGGAAAAAAACATGTAATATACTTTAAATGACCCGTAAATTTATTTTTAAAGAATTTTCATTTAAAAATCTAATCATAAATTTTAATCAATAAAATTTAATGAAAAATATTTTACTATTGTCTAACTGGACCTGTAAATTAATTTAAATTTTTCAAAAACCAAGTGAGAAACCTACAAATTTATGAAAATCAAGCCAAATCACTAAGTTGGACCAAATTGGTTCAAATTGAACCCGAATAGCCTAGTCAGTCTTAGATTTTTTTTCTTTCTTTTCCTTTCTTCTTCTTCCTCCTTCTCCCAGCTGTTGCGCTCTCTCTCCCTCTCGTTTTTTCTAGTTATTGGAGTAAATAAATAGATTTCAATTACTTATTTAAAATAAAGTATGAATTTCAAAAATAGTAAATAAATTGTAAATGATTTAAATTAATTAATTTACTTAAAAATATAAAGTATTTAATTATTAATTAAGAACTGAAAATGCAATGTGTGTGAATTTGGTATTAGGTTTGGGGATTTCTCAAATATTACTGTGAATTTTTAATTGATTAAAGAAACAAACGAATTTCCGCTTTTAAAGTGAGTAATAATAAATGGTATATACCATCATCTATATATACGCAGAGATTTACTATTTAAATCCAACTTTTGAAATGTCAATATAGATATAGACGATATGATATGTTGAATATTCTATGCATATTTATTTGATTCTACAATTTAGGATGATGAATTTATATTCGATTATATAAAAATTAATGATGTGTTAGTTAGTGAACCTATAAAGTTATTTTCAGTTATATTGATGATTTATGACTGGAGCAGTTTATCCATATTATGAACGATGAATTTTGTAAAAAATGTACTTATATATATATATATATATACAGGTCTGAGCTATATGTTAAATGAGATATTGAGGCTGAGTCGGGATTATTAATTAACTCTTTATTTGAACATCATTATAATATAGAGTTACTATTTTCGAAGTCATAATTTAGACTTAAAATAGATCTCGAGAGCTTCAAGCTTACATTGGTCTTAATACTGTACGGCTCATAAATTCAGATTGTGACGCTTATAGGCTGTCAAACTAAATTGAAAACTTACATTATGAACAGGATCCCTCACCACTTATGAAAAGTCTATGAAGGGGAGGATAAATAGATTGGTATATTTTATAAAATTGTCATCATTTTGTGAAAAGTGTGTGTTCTATCCATAACCCATATGTGTAGGCATGGCTGGTTAACTGAACCGCGGTTTCGATCCACGGAATTAATGGTTTAAAATTTTTAAAATGTTGAACTTGAACTATTGGTTCCAATATGGTTCTCCTTCCGGCCGATTTCAGTCCAATTTTGATTATGGTTTCTTGCAATATATGTATTATTTTTTTTTTAAATTCGGTTCTAATTTTATTAGTAATATTTCTTTCAAGAGTTTAAAAAATATTGGTATATTTTATTTTAAATAAATTTTAGAATGTTCATATTCATATAAGAATAAAATTAATTAATTTTATAAAATAATCAAATAAATTATTATTTTATTTTGTCTAAATATTATTAATTAAATAAATTATTAAAATTTTTGAAAAGTAATTCAAACAATTTAATTTTGAACTAGATAAACAATTTAAAAGAAAAAAAAAATAAAAACAATATAATTTTACACTAAATATTTCACTTTTTTTTCACCATTTTAACTTTTTAAATTTAAAGTGTATTATCAAAAAAAAAATTTTAAGTAAAGTGTATAATGTATTGAAATATTATTCAGACTTTAAAGGTGTATATAATAGGCTAAGTGATTATCATTTTGAAAATAAAACTAGGAAATTTACAGTTCGAATTAAATTGAAACCATCGATTAACCATTAATTTTGGACCGATTTAGATTCAAATTTTATCATTTACATGAACCGACGGTTCTAATATGATTTCGATTCATCTATAACACAGTTTGGTCTGATTCAAAATGAAATGATGGTCACACCTATATATGTGAGTCTCTATTTACTCGTTAACTAAATTAATTTGAATATATTTTATAGTTTGGTGCGAATTAACATTATGTTTTAATCGGTAGAAAATATGAGAAGAATGAAATTAAGATTGAAAATAAACAAATATTCCTTTCTTTTATTTAGTTGTGAATGAAGAAAATATGAGAGAAAAAAATATGAAAAGCAAGCTCTGGAGCAGACATGATATCCTTTTTGTAATTTGAGAAGAAAGTTAGAGGAAGTAATTAAAATTAAAGTTTTTATTTTTATTTCTTGTACTTTTTGAAAACATTAAAGGTTAAATTCGTAATTTCTCTATTCATAAAATAATTTTTTATTCTCATAATTATTAACTCTAATTGTCTTATGAAAAATGTCATAATATGGGCTTACTATTCCGATAGTCTAATGATAATAGGGATGGAGTGTGATAGTTTAGGCTTACTACGAGCCTCGGGTGCCTTAAGCTTACCCAGGTCCTAGTGCCGGTCCGGCCCACGGTTTTGGGTCGTGACAAAAGAGGAAAAAGATTGGAAAGAACATTTGATTGTCCC
>CANUEX010000356.1:0-70604 GCA_948099535.1 Jatropha multifida
GGGAGGCGGAGGAGGGCTGCTGGAGTGTTGCTGGTGGCTGTGGCGCGGCTGAGGAAGGAAGAGGAGGAGCTGGCGGAGCTCGTGGAGGTGGCTGGCTGAGTTGCGCGACGCAGAGGAGCAGAACAGAGAAGCTGGTAGCGCGATGGAGGAGCTGCCGCTGCTGCTGCTGCCGCTGCTGGAGGAGGGAGTGGCGGTGCTGCTACTGTAGAGAGAGGAGCAGAACAGGGGAGGAGCTGCTGCTGGAGAAGAGGAGGTGGCGGAGCTTGTGGCTGAGCAGCTGGTGGCGTGACGCGGCTGAGGAAGGAAGAAGAGAAGCTGTGGCGGACTGCTGCTGGCTGAAGCTGCTTCTGCAGAGAGACAGCGAAGGACAGAGCAGCAGGGAGAGGAAGAAGAAAGAAGAAAGAAAGAAAGAAAAGAAGAAGAAGAAGAAGAAGAAGAAGAAGAAGAAGAAGAAGAAGAAGAAGATGGTGGCTGTGATGGAGGTGGAGGCACAAGGAGGCTGGCGTTGCAGCTCAAGGAAGAAGAAGGTGCAGATTTAAAGAAGAAAAAAATAATAATAATAAATAAATAAATAAATAAAATATAATAATAATAATTAAAATAATAATAAAATATTATAAAGTTTTTAATTATTAAATAAAAACAAACCGTCCAAGGTAAGTTGCCGGGGAGAAAAGAATAGTGACGCATAGTGTTTTTTAAAAATATCTGATTCGGGTCTAATTTAAATTAATTCGGTCCAATTAAAGAAATATTGGTCCGATTTTATTCAATTAACGGTTATTCAATAAATTTTCGGGTGAACCAAAATGATTTTCGATCCCCATAATATTACGTGGCGTAATATTATTGGCTAATAATTTACAATTTAAATTTAAATGGAAATATTTCGAAATAAAAATTTCAGGGTATTATATCACCTATTCTAACATTTTCACTAAGCAAGCACGGTTAACCTTAAAGTTCTTCAAACTCTCCAAGTCATTCTACCAAAAGGCACCTTTGATGATTAATTTCTCCCTTTTCGATATATGATCCAATTAATTTCCACCAGCCTCTTAGGACCACTTTGCCTGGTCAAGATGTCATGTCTTTAGTTGGTTGATGTCTTTACCAAACTATTCAATTATGTTCTTCATCCAAACCTTCTCTTGAAGTTGGGTTTGTTTGACTTGCATCCTCCAACTTGAGGAGGGATGAAGAGTATACAACATTATTTAATTTAAATTTATTATTTGGCATACTTGTAAATACTTTGATTTACTTAGTACAACTGTATACAAGATATCAATTGTAACTACTTTAAAAATAACTTTCACTTTTTGCTCTCATCATTCGATAATAGAATAGAATATATTTTTCCTTCATCGCCTTCTACTTTATCTCTTTTGTTCAGAAGATATTTCCAAGGTGAATTTATTTTATTAGGGTAAAATAAATTACATGTTTGGAATTTGTTATTGATGTGATTTGATTCGGTGTTAAATAGTTTAATTAAATAAAGACAAAATCAAATTGTTTTGAAAGTTGGTTTGTTAAATTATAAACCAAACTAAACTGTTCAAAATGATTAACCATTTGAAATTGACGATTTGGTGCGAATTGATTTGATTTTGCAGTTTAAATCATTTAATGCTCACCCTTTCCCGCATCCTTAAACCTACACCAAATTCAAACCTATATTGGGTAGTTGATTTGATACTGTACCTGTCCCAAATTCATTTAATAAATGAAAACTTGCATGTTTCCATCCCTATACTGAACTAAATATCAAAGATGCTTGGATCTTAACCAAATATTGGACACTATTTAAATAATTTGATCATATGTTAGGGATAAAAAAGTAATTTTTGAAAAAAAAAATAAGGGTATCAAGACGCGTTGGTCTGTGGAGCTCGACATGGATTTGTCTAAAACGCGACATAGTTAGAGTTAATATAAACACGACCCATTTAACAATCGTGTCAAGTTTATCGACACGAACACGACATAAAAATTAGGCAAGTGACACGAACACAACATATATAACTCCTCTAATATTATAAACATGTTAAATGGATCATGTTGACCAATGTATAACCCATATAATTCGCATAATATTATAAACAGGTTAAATTGGTTATATTGACCTTTACATGATCCATTTAATCTTTTTATAATATTTTTAAATTTTAACTTATTTAATTCAAATCATATTTAAAAAATAATTTTTCATAAAAAAATACATAGATTCTTTAAGATCATTATTAAAATAAAGAAATTGATACAATAATAAAATTTAAATAAATTTTAGTTAAAATATTTATACATGATACTAAAATTATCTCTATATTCCTAAATAAATGAATGAGTTACTCGTTTAATTCAGGATATAGATTTATATTGGTATTATAAATGGACGACGCATTAATCACACCAACTATTTAATCTCAATCTTATCTGTTTATTTTTTCGCATATTTCGCAAATGGTATTGGTGTGTCGTACCCATTTTGACACCTCTGAAGAAAAGGAAACTCTGCCATTAAACGACGACGTGGAAGGTGCAACAATTCCGAGTTTCAAAACCCAAGTACCGGGGTTTACAGGGTACAAGCGACTGATATTCTTTTCACTCCCACGCAGAAAGACGAGAGAGAAAGAGAGATAGGAGAAAGAGAGAAATGGAAGGAGCATCGTATCAGCGCTTCCCGAAGGTTAAGATCAGAGAGCTCAAAGATGACTATTGCAAATTCGTTCTCTACGACACAGACTCCTCCATGGCTAACGCGCTTCGGCGCGTGATGATTGCCGAAGTGCCCACTATCGCAATCGACCTCGTCGAAATTGAAGTCAATTCCTCCGTCCTCAACGACGAATTCATTGCTCACCGCCTCGGCCTCATTCCTCTCACCAGTGACCGTGCTATGAGCATGCGCTTCTCTCGTGACTGCGACGCTTGTGATGGTGACGGCCAGTGCGAATATTGCTCAGTCGAGTTTCACCTTCGTGCGAAATGTATCACAGACCAAACCCTAGACGTCACCAGCAAGGACTTGTACAGCTCTGATCACACTGTGATTCCAGTAGATTTCTCCGATTCTGGATATGAATCCAACGAGCAGAGGTAATCTAGGAATTGTTTGGTTTACGGTTTTATTTGTGCTTTTATTTTTTGGGCTAATATTAGGAATTCTTTTGTTTTTGGGTTATTTTTGCATAGGGGAATCATTATTGTGAAGCTTCGCCGTGGGCAAGAACTGAGACTGAGGGCCATTGCTAGAAAAGGGATTGGTAAGGATCATGCTAAATGGTCCCCTGCGGCAACTGTCACTTTTATGTATGAACCAGATATTCATATCAATGAGGATTTGATGGAAACTTTGACTCTCGAGGACAAACAGAGTTGGGTTGAAAGTAGTCCTACCAAAGTGTTTACAATTGATCCTGTTACCCAACAGGTTAGTTTTGTTCACTTTCCTGACTATTTAATTTGGCCAATATAATAACTCATTTGCTGCAAATGTTGCATTGTGGAATTGAACCTGTTATATACAATCTATTTCAGTTTTTATATTACGAATTTTTTGAATTTGTAGGTTTTGGAAGTATAATTTCACTTAAATGTCTAGAGAACCTTCAATTTTCTTCTTGAGATAAGAAGGAAAGGGAATTTGGGAACTATTTATTACTTTGAGTTCAATACCAATACCTAGATGACATCATAGATCTTCTAAATGTTATTGTTGAAGGAACAAAGAACAATTTCTGTTCTGTTTATGCAGTATAATTTTATGACCTCTTATATGTCCAGAGATATGAAACTCAGAGCTGGTTGGCATTTGGGTTTCCCGTTTGCCACTTCACAATATATGCTTTTGAATTGTCCCATTGCATTTTGGGCCTGTTCGACAATACTAGCTGTTATTAACTGTTTTAGCAGTAGTTAGCTGTTGTTATAGCTTTGCTGTTAGCCATTAGCTTTTAACTAATAGCAGTTTATATAGTGGTTTAAATTGGAAGTATTTGGTAAAAATAACTATTTAAATAGTTGTTTAATCTAAAATGACAGAAAAAGACATCAGCTATTTGATTAGCTAAATTCGGGAAAACAGAATAATGGGTATAGTTGTAAAAAAAATTTAAGTAATCTCTGCGAAATACTGAAGTTTAGAGCATTTAACGTTTAATAAAAAGTTTTCTCAACCTTTAAAAGCTATTACAAATACTATGTTACTCAATCTGTAAAAGCTATTATAAATACTATGTTACCGAACTATACAATTAATACAGATAGAGTCTTGACTTAGTCAAAACACAAAAGTTGTTGCTAAAAAGGCCTTCATGTTAGCAGACTTGAATGTTGGGGTATGCCTAAAGGTTGAAGTATATTGTAGAGTAGAAATATGGATATCTTTCTTGTTTGAAGATTTGTAGGTTTGACATTTTCTGGTTCAGGAAATAAAGTATCATTGTCAGTCCATGTTCTTTATCTGAGACCTTGGGCTTGGGATGGCCTTCTTTGCATTATTCTGCCATCTTGATGAAGATGTCTTCTTGATCCACATCGTCTAATTGGGTCTTGAAACTTAACCACATTTATATACTTGTACTTACTTCTCTAACTACATATATCTTCTTTTCTTTTCTTTTCTTTTTTTCTTTACTTCATATCATTAGAATTATAGGCCTTGATACATTGAGATAGTGCTACATAGCCTAAGATGTGAGTGACTGGGGACAGTTATTAAAAGCATTCCTAGGCCAGAGGCACACCCGGGCTAGTGTGACTCAACTATATTGAGGCAGGTTGACCTGGCCAGGTGTCCTAGGCCTGCCGGGTTCTGAAGAGCAGCCTTGGGCTTCGCCGCACCTGTACTTTCTTTTTTTTACCGTTCTAACTAATTTGTTGAAATGATGGTTCTGTATTTATAATTCTTAGATAATCTTGATTATTGGCAGTGTCTAAGAACTATAAATGATTTGAGGTTTTGATAGATTAATTTAATTTTAAATTACTTGACTTAATTACTTATACATTGCATCTGTTGGTATTTTTTGTATTTAAAAAAGAAATTGATAAGATTTATTAGTATTTTGTTGTTCTTTTCATCATTTATGTCAAACAAATTCTTGTTTTTAGAATTTCTTATGAAATTTTGACTTTTATTTGTGATGCTTAAACAGTTGTTGCTAAATATAATGTGATGTGATTTGCCAATTTTTTGATATTTGTTTAGTGTCATATATATGTATTGTTGTATATTTTTAGATAATGTGTAATGAGTATATATCAAATAGGAAATTATTTTGATGAGCCATAATTATTTAAATGCGACTATGAGAGCATATGGCAGATTAATGCTATTTGATAAGTTCTAGGATTGTGCCAGCTGTACTATAGAAGCTGCAGGAGTGAGTTACTTGTAGATACTTACAATAATGTGCACTGAAAAGTTTATTAATGTTGGAAGTTGGTGGTTATCAGTCATTAGTTAAGTCATGGTTAATGAATCCACTTTGTTTTTGTGAGAAGAGAAGCCTCCTTTTGGGAACCGAGGAGTAATTTTAATTGGATTCTGTCTATCAGGGAATATTTTGTTAAAACCAACTGACCGGGGTAGCTTTTTCATTAGAGATTTTACATGTTTTAGATTTTATTTGCTACATAGACTTTTCTTTTTTTCGCCTCAATAATTATTTTTCCTTTTCTTTTGCAAATCTCCTTCTGATTTTCCCTTTCTTTCCCTTTTTATCCCTATTTTTTTCCTCTCATTTTTTTCATTTTTTTATTATTCTAGACTAATTCATTTCTTGAATTATTGTACTTACATCCAACATTAGTTTGCAATCTGTAGGATTTCTGATAGGATTGCTTCAGGGCTTTATATGTGTTGAACCTATAGATTGTGAATAATTGACAAAAGGATGTTCAAGAGCACAGAGATGCAGTTTGCAGGATTGAAGTAGTCTGACCAATTCGTGACTCATTAACCACAAATGCAGCTATGATTTCCAGTCTTCTCCAAGAAACTCTATTTACTTATCATGTTGTCTTATGTCTTAAAGAATCTTCTCTTTCTGTTTTCTGACATCAATTGAATCATATACATGATACGATGGCATTCATCATTAATATCTGTACAGATAATGTTTAACAAATTATGGTGAGAGGTGTATGGGATATTTTTATGAGGCAATGGTGGCAAACCAGTTTTCTTATGCCGCATAGAGTTCGTGGGATCTTGTACTTGATATGTGCTTCATTGGAAGTTCATGGTCGGGCAAACATGCTATTGAGTGCCAGGTGGAGGGCTAAGTTATGTTTTGAAACATTTTGTACCCATCAGTCCTTTATGGTTTCTTAACTTTATCCTTTGCTTGGGCTTAGTTTTTGAATCTGTTGGATCTGGAGGAGCTCAAGTAAGATTAGATTTGCACAGTTGAACTCGTATCTTGCTGTGAACTACGAAGTGATGAAATTATGCCCAAGAGTATGCAGGGGCAACTTGCACCAGATTGAAAAAATTGGACCTCCGAGTTGTTGATTTAACAATTCATTCTCAACTATAATTTCCAAGCCTTTCATTTATCAAGTGTATACACTTGATATCACAAATTCATTGTGTTACAGTTCTTGATAGAGAATCAAATTCTTTTCATTATGCATTGGTGGTTATGGTGTACCTTTGTAAAATATGCTTGGCACTATTGTCAAAATGATTTTAGAATTTGACCACCGCGATTTCTTTTATATCTTCTGCTATTATATCCGGATCTTATGTTCATGGTTTTGCTGTTGTTTTCCTTTGCTACACTTGAATGGATGTGCTTATTTCCTTAGCAATTATATTCTAGGTTAAAGTGGATGACCATGAATTATACACTTACGATGATGAAGTGATAAAGAAAGCAGAAGCCATGGGGAAACCAGGGCTTGTAGACATCCGTGCCAAGGAAGACACTTTTATATTCACAGTTGAATCAACTGGTGCAATCAAAGCTTCTCAGTTGGTGCTCAATGCCATAGAAGTTCTAAAACAAAAGCTGGATGCTGTTCGCCTATCAGAGGATACAGTGGAAGCTGATGATCAATTTGGTGAGCTTGGTGCTCATATGCGTGGAGGGTGATCTAATTTTCAACCTAGTTATCAGTTCATCCATTTGCTTTGTCAAACTTCCTATACCTATGCTAACTGCTTCACTTTCCTGCTAAGTACACCTCTATGAGAATGAGACATTAACTTATATTTACTGTTTGGGTACCTTTGCCTTTTATTTTTGTACGTGAGAGAGCCATGATTATGCATAATCTTGGTGCTTGCTTGGGATTTCTACCCACCCTTCCTAACAATGTGAACAAGCAAGAATGAATCCATTTTTCCTCCTCGATTATATTTGCTGTGCAAATTGTTGTATAAGATTATTCCTCTTATGCATTTTAGGGATCACTGGAAAAGCTGTATCATAGTAGTATTTAGTGGGTTTAGAAAAACATACTATTACACAATAGCTCGTAGCATCTTTGATGAGATGTTTTGTTTAATAAACAGAGAATTTTGTTGTTGTTGTGAATTAAGTAGCACCATTTTAGCTTAGGACAGATGGGGGCAATAACCTGTTGACTTAGTTATGGCACTTCTTTTCTTGTATGCCATTTAGCCAGTTTTTAATTCAGCACTCCATGTGTCTCTTTCTTTCTTACACATGCACCAAATACTCAAGTGTGCTATCTTTTTCTCTTCTGAGAAAACCGTGGTTCTTATTTTGTTTGTGGTATGCAATGGAGATACTATTTATTATATCATTTATTTGATATCTTATTGCTTCGATTTGTGAGTTATGTCAACTGATCTATTTATCTATTTTTGGTCTTTATTTCTTTTTAAAATTGCTTTGCTTAATTATTTTTTTAATTAGACTAATTAGTTGCTACGGTAGTGCTTGAATTCTCGATTTCTTTTAGTTGATTGTTCACGAATCATGATTTCAACAACTAAACTTTAATCTCAAATTAGTTGGAGTTGGCTCCATGAATCTTTTCTTGCATTCTGCTCTGTTCATAATCAAGTAGTGGATCCTCTAAGACAATGTTCCTTCATGTGGTTTTGGCTTTATCTCTTTTGATATTGTGCTTCCACTTAAAGAATTTCTGGTGTACCAAAGAAAATATCAATCTAATGTTCTGATCTTTAAAGCTTGTAATATTTGCTTCAAGAATTTTTAGTGTGAAGCCTTGTAATATCAGTCTAATATTCTGAACTCTAAATCCTGTTATGTGTAATTGATGTTGTTATGTTCACTCTGTTACTGTCTTCTTCTAGATTAATTTTTTTATTCAAATGTGATGAACTAAGAAAGGAAAAGTGTAGACCGAGACTGAAAGTGACACGCAGTACTATGTGTGGGCTAGTTGTAATGGCTATATTTTGGGTGAAGGAATGGCTTACTACAGGTTTAGGAGGAGGATTGGCAGTTTGCCACTAATATCGTTTGTCTATATTATGGAACGCAAATAATTGAGCAGGAACAACAATGGCCCAGGCCATTCTTATTTATTACTTGCGAGAATTTGTCCAAGTTACGGTTTTTTGTCACATTAGTTTAAAAAGAACTGGTAAAAGAAATCCATTCAAGTTTGGTAGCCTTAATTTTATTTGTGGAGAATCTTGATTTTTCTTTTCTTTTTGCACCATCTTTTTTTTTTTTTTTGGCAATCATCATCTAGAAATCGAATTACTAATAATGTTTTTAATTGTAAATTTTAATCTTACATTTAACCCAGAAGAGCTAAAACCTTTACATTGTCCTATCTTGCATGGTTTGCTTACCACATGACCCTGTTTTGCTTTGTAGTTCGTTTGCGTACTATTAAGGGTCACGGGTCTAAATGTAGTGAAAATGAAACTATGGCCCAAAATTTTCTCTTTCTGGCTGCACGGAATGACCTAATCACCTAATCCAGGAGGACCAACAGCAGCAAAATGGTTGGCTAATAAGCAAGGTGACACCTAATAGTAATAATTGTAATTCTGGGCGCATCCTTCAATTTTTACTGCATAGAGTTATTACTTGCGGTTTACCCCGCCTTATGTAATGGTTTATGCATGCCCATGCTTTTGAGTTCAAGGATGAGTATTTGTCGGTTCGGTTCAATGTGTTTCGTTTCAAAATTGGACAAAAATAAAATAACTAAAATTCTTATATAGAATAAATGAATAGAACCAAAATAATAATAAAAAAATCAAAGTCGACAAATTATTCAAAAAAAAATCGTACAGAACTGAAATTTCATATAATCAAACTGAAAAAAAAACATTTGTTCGGACCAAATAATACTCATCTCTAAGTTGAATTACGTTTGGTTTAGTTTATTATTTTTATTTTAGGTAATAAATTGGCATTTTGATGAAGCAAAGGTATTCGTAATATTGGCTAATGAAACTATTATTGGATAATAGAATATAGGGAGACAGTATTATTGTGTTTACAAGAATTTTTGGACACTGTCATTTATGTTAGTTGTTGGTATTAGAGGGGAGGGAGTGATGGAGATAGGAGTTGCAAATTTTACCTCCTTCAACCGGCAAATGAGAGAATTCTCATTTGCTGCCTTAGCTCATACCACCCATGACTTTGGCGTGAGTGGTTGATGGTTACCATGCTAATAAAAAATGTTTTACCGTTAAGTAAAAAAAATTGAAGATTCGACTTCTAGGTTGTAGAATAAAATTAAATATCATCTTTTCCTTTCTCTTTTTCTTTAGAAATTATTTTTTTAATGTTTGGATCGACACCATCAGCATATAAAAATGTTCTTATTATCAAAAACCATAGCTTCATTTCCATAACAATTAATCGTTTGATAATAACTTCTACGGCGGAGATGACTCAAACTTGAACTCTTTTATTTCTCATTACCACATTTGATTAATAGGCAAAGACATTCTTTAATTTTATATATATATAATATTATAGAAGTCCTTCGATGCATTTGTGATTTCAACATCTCTAATCATAGATTAGCCAAGGATACATTAGACATAGGCTCTCATGTAAACTTGAGTCTAATCCTATTAAAAGTAAGGGCTTGGATTGATTCTTTAGATTGGGGATTAAGGTTTTTGAAAAAATTAAAAACCGAAATGAATCAAATTATTTTTAGTTATTTGGTTCAAGAGTTTAAATTTATATATATGTGTTATTTATCCTATAGTTCATATATTACTTTTACATTACATGGATTAAAAATAATATATTTATTATTTTATTATATATATAATATATGAAACATTTATTTTTTTTGTTTAAAATTAAATCTAAATAATTTTTAAATAAATTAGTTACAAAATTATACAGAATTTTGCTTGGCCAAGCTTAAACTTAACTATTTAGATTCAAATTCAATGGAACCTATTTTTCCGTCCTCAACTTTTGGTTGTCTATGTCGATCGATACTTGCTTCATGCTCATGTTTATTATCAGTTTTACCATTAAATTAAATAATTATTATAATTATGTTTAATTATAGGGTAAGACTTATAATTAACAAAAAAATTTTAGAGTAAATAAAATCATGTCATTTATAAGTGGCCATATAGGCGTTATTTTTTCTTTTTGATTTGTCCCAAAATAAAATTCATTTTCTTTTTTTATTAATTAATCATTAAATTGTCTATTATATTGTTATTAAATTTTATTTTATTTTTAATAATTCTTACTTATTATTCTGATATAATAATTGCTCGTATGTTATTTAAGATAATATAATAAAAAAATTGTATGAATAAAATTATCTTTTAATCACAATAATTATTATTTTTTAATGTTTATGAAAATTAAAATTTTTTTTTTTTTTTTACGGAGCGAGTACTATTTGAAATTAATTTTTTGGTGACCTCAATAAATCCATTGACCTCTTCTTTCACTTTCTTGAAGTTAAGCCAATACCTAACAGTGTGAATTGTTTGGGACACTCCATTGCCCTGCCAAAAGATACCCCAAATCTTTGTCTGAAAGACAAGACATGCTTGCAAGATAGTAACCAAGTCTCACCGATTTGGAACAATAGCTGACCCATGGACACATTTCAAAATACTCTTATTGTCCTTTTCTTCTCGCCATAAAGAAACCCCTCTTGCGCCGTAAATTAAAAGGCTAACCCTCTATTTACCTTGCAGTAACATTTTTTTTACCTTCCACTCCTTTTCATTTAATCTTCCTTAGGACCACCCTACCCATAAAACTGGTATTACCATTATTTCTGAATTGAATGCTACTTGTCTACTTCCCTCTTCTCACTTGGCTTCCATATGTGTACGTGTGTATATGTAGTTTTGTTTGTGTGTGTGTACTATGTGAGTTATGGGCTCACTAAAGGCATATTCATTAAGGACCCACTTGAAGATTTTATTAGTGAAATGTATTAATGGAGTTATATTGTGTACGGATCATTGTTGCCCTACATTGGTTGTAACACATCCAATGGCCCCCAATAGCTTGAGCTCAGTTCATTTTCTTTGTGGAGATAGGGTTTGCTTATAGGCTAGTTTATTCATAGTGATTAATAAGCTTTGAGATGTTGTTGATCATTTAATAATATGAGACTGAATATATAAATTCACCCCTGAATTTTGGAACATTAACTTTATGGCACCTTAATCGATCTGATTTTTATGAGTGTTTAATTGATCTGATTTTGCAAGTTGAAGTATTCAATAAAATAAATTTGAAAATTAAAGTGTTTAATAGATATAATTTTATAAATTGAAATGTTTAATGGGTCAAAATAAAAATTGAGAGTGCCACAAGATTAAAAAACAAACTTTAGAGGTGAATTTATATATTTAACCAATAATATGATAAAATTAAAATTATGAATAAAGAAATTTCATGTAATAATTAATCATTCTAAATAATATATAAAATCTTACTTCATTTTGTAAGCCTTAATGAAATAAATTTCTAATAGAAATGAATTCTATTACATTATTACGAAAAAAAATTACAATGAAAAGAAATGAAATTTTTATCACGAACCAAATTGGAGCACCTTATATTTTCACATTATCTAGTGAATAAATTCCAATGCTATAAATTATAAAATGTCATCTCTCTCGACATTGAATATGGAATTGTACAATTAGATATGTTGCATAGCAAATTGTTGGCATTATATGAGATGGTGACCACTTGAAAATGAGAGAGATAAGAAATAAAAACATTGGATGCCAATTGGGTAGTCTTTAATAAAAGAAAAACCTTAGCATTTCAATTTACTTATTCACGCAATGGATGTGCAAACCCAGCAATGGAAGCTGACACTAGTTGGATTTGGGTCCTATGTTCTGCTCTTTGGGACCATATGTATGTGTATTTGGATATCCTTTGAGAGTTCGAAACATATAATTAATGTGTCTCTTTTTTTATTTTATTATTTTTTTTTTACTTCTAGTTTATTACCTTATGGGATATATCCAGCAATTATATATACTCCGGTAGTTGAACCTTCCAACACTTAATGATGCTCTATAATTTATGGTAAAAGATAAATTATTGAATTCACCAAATTTACTTTTAGAATCTTTTGTCTTAAGTTCAGTTTTTGACTCGAATTCGTAGCTAGACAGACTGTATCTGTTCGGTAAAATTAGCTATTTTAGTAGCTATTAACTGTTTAAGTAACTTTACATGAAATGCTAAAAACACGTTTTTCTCTCATTATATTAATCTGATCACATTTAATAAATAAATATGTTTTTTATATATAAAAATTTCTGAGCGTTGAAATATCTGTTTTGTTTCGCATTATATTAATTGAAGCTCTGACATTTTGTAACCACTTAAGAATTTTTTTCTGTGCCAAAAAGGAAAAGATGCCTTTATTTTTCTAATATTCCAAACTTACCTTTCCTCTCTTTACCTCAGAGAAATGATTCTACATTGCCCAGAAAGACAATATAAACATTGATAAAAAAAAAAGAAAAAAGAAAAAGGGTAGGGCTGAGCCAGCATTTCCTACTTAATATTTGCATTGTATTTTTGGGGGAATATGTTAAATTTATATTCCAAAAGAAAATCTATTTCTGCAGAGCTATTTGTGAATGGTTAGGCTAAATATTTAAATCATTAAGTGAGGATTAGAATTGTACATATACATTTTTTTAGGTATTATCAAGGGTATCGTCATACTTCTCATTTAATGGTTAGACGATAGAATAATCTTTCATGCTGGAGAATGATTATGTTTAAAATTTTTACGAGTCCATCCTGCAATCATATTGTCTTTAGTATTATTAGTTAGTTAGTACTTGCGTGAATCCTGTTGCATTCTCGCTTGTTGGTATTTGGACCACACATCCTCATGTCTATACTTGGAAGATATGAATTTTTATGCCATCGCAAAATAGTAGGAAGAAAGCAATAGCTATAAATGTCAACTTCCATGTTCATTTATTTTTTACTAAACCATGGTTTAACAGATTCTAAATGTTAAAAAACATTCTCTGTGTGTATATATATATATTTATGTAAAATTGAAACCAGCAAAAACCATTGGCCAAGACCTGCAATGGCTGTCGAAACTCGCGCAAGGATGCAGCGCATATCGAGATAGGCTCAATGCATGGCCAGCTACTTGTTAACTCATGGAGCCTACCAATTAGATCACAACAATGGCACATCTAGATGACTTTAAAATTCAACAAAAATAATAATTTTATAAAATCTTTTCGAATCAGGAATTTTTTAATATCGTCAAATTTGTATGGACTCTTAAAAAATTATAGTTGAATACCATCAGATTTTATAAGAATCTGAATTAAATAAAAAAAAATATTAATAGACTCTAAAAGAATTTTAATAATATTAAAATTTTAAATCTTTTAAAATCTAACTGAATCTCTAAATTTATTCTAGATTCGTAATTCATTTAAAATTGAGTTTGTAGATTGATTTTAATAAGAATTTTCCATCAAAATATCAATTTAACTCATTTTTAGCTCAATTACGCTACTTATTGTCGCTCAATTAATTATTAATGTACTTATTTTAGTCGTCCCAATTGAAATTTTGATCGAAAAATTTTATTAAATTTTAATTTTGAGTAAATTGTATAATTTAGTTTGAGACTAAAATTAAATAACGTAATATATATTGAATTAATAGACAACCCAAAGTCAAATTGAAGCAAAATTGACTAACAAGCTAATCAAGAAAAAATGAATCGTTATTAATTAACTATATTGATTTGATCGTGTTGACTCTCCATCATAGATAAATACACACACACACATGTCAAAGTCTTTCATTTTGAATTTGATCACCCAATTCTACCTTCCTGTTTCTGGTCTTTGGGACCAATTCAACCTCACCTTCCTCTATACTCATTACAACATAATTAAAGCAAAATTACTATTTTCTCCTTAGCCTAATGATTTTATGTTGTTTTAGTAATCTCATGTGATGTCACAATAACTTATATTCACACATTAATCTTTAAAAATAGAAATTGAAGCAGCAGTTAAAACTTCAATATCAAACAAAGTCTAAATTGATACAAAAACAGCAACATGTGACGTTTAGAGAAAATTGGTTGTAATTGGTTGGTTTTAGTAAGGTTTCAGAGAGTCAAAAGGCAGTGAGTGCCCAAAAGGTTTATAGGTGGTGTGGTGGCAGCTGGTTTTACATGCAAAGTTCCCATTAATAATAATATTATAATTTCCATTTCTGTTTTAATTATTTCTCCGAATAAAACAAAAGTTCTGGTCTCAAACATTAACATAGGCTGTATTCTATCTGGTCTTCTCTTGCATTGTCTTTAAACTTTACAGCTGTGAACAAAAAATAAATATAAAAAAGAGCAGAATGAGAGAAGAAAAAGAATTTACTTTTTGGATTTTGGTTATGAATTATTTATGAAACAATAATAGGAGGACCAAGTCAAAAGACAGTATTTATTTATTTTTTTTATTTATTAGAGACCAAATATATGCAAAATAAATATTTATTTTTTTATCTAATTGAATGTTTGAATTCGATACGATATTCAAATAAAATACCTTTAATCACTGTGAATAAGTTTTTAATAATTTATTTTATTGGTCGAAATTTATATCATAAGAGAAATTCAAAGATAAGGATTATTGCTTTATATTATTTTATAAACATTTAAAAGGTTAATCAATGCATGGTTTATAGATATTTATTTTAATATTAATATTTAAATTATATGTAAGCTTGTGATATATGATATTATTCTACAATTATTGGTGGGGGGACAAAGTTGATTTCACCATTTTTGGAGCTTGAGAGCAAGCTGTTTCCCCTTTGAAAAAACATCATTCGCTGTCCCTCTCTCTCTATATAATGAATATGAGCACTAGACATGCATCTGCTATAAATCTATGTACTCTACCAACCTTAAAGCAGAGGAGGGAAATAAAATAAAGACAATTCTCCACAATTTGAAAGATTTTGTCTCCCAATATCAAAATCCCCCACCTTTCACCTTTTTAACCTTTTTTAGATTGAATCATTCTTCCATAAAACTACAACCAAACCCTCTTTCTGTCCCTTCTCTCTCTCCTTGAATTTTCCTTTGTGGGAAGACTTCTTCTTCTTCTTCTTCTTCTTTTTTTTTTGCTTAAATTATTGTTAATGCTTGGAATAGGATTGAAGTGCACAAGCTAACAAAATATGCTATATCATACAGTTAAAAACTTTTACTCTTCTTCATTTCTTTAAAAAATTACATTTTTGACATTTAAAAGAAATTAGTCCATTCAACATGTTATATTTTAAACTTTTTTCTTTTATGTCTATGCATGATTAAATAGTTATCTTGTGATTAATTACCAATGGGTTAATTAATTTATTTAATTAGCATGAAATTTTGAAATATTTACAACCTATCATTTCATATCACAAGTACATACCTTAAAAAAAAAAATCTAACAATGCTACCATAATTGCCACACATACATGGAAATGAGGGAGGTAAAAGTAAAAGAACACTTGGTTAATTGTTTTTCCAATGTAAATAGTGGGCATGCATTGATTAAATTCAACACATTTCAAGAAATAACATGCTACATGTGAAAAAAGTAAGAAAAACCCATGAAAATAAAAAAGAATCCACTAAAAATATACTATTTAGAATCCACTAAAAATAGGGCATGATGAATGTGTGGCAATCTAGGGAAGTATGACCAAGAATATGTGAACTTTATAGTGTAGTGGTATCACAACTTTTGCCATTGCCAAGCTTTGATGTTAATCCAAGTTAGTCTAATCTCATATTAACAATCCAAAAGGATAGAATCAACAAAATATTTGTTAATTATTGGTAAAAAAAGCTAATTTGCAATTTGATCCCAAATGTTTAGTGGGAAGAATGCTAAAACAATGCTAGAAATTTACTTAATTAAGTGCCTATCACCTAAAGTGCTTATATTGCAAATTGAACCATTAAGGTTTAATAGATTAGCAAAAAAAAGAACAACAAAGCTTTTCTTGGGTGCTATTTGTTTCCACTCTTTTGGTTTCTATATTAATCTTTATGACTTCGTTATTATTAGGTTCATGTGATCTCTAACATGGGAGTATCAATTCAACATTTAAGTCATTTAGGTCAAATGGATTTGACAATAGGGATAATTAGAAAGATCAATTAATTTGACAACTCAAGTTTATATGTTGATTCATACATATATTCTTTGTAAATAAAATATTAAATATAAAATTAAATAATTTATTTTTAATAATAACAAATAAACTTAATTTAACATTTAAAAATACATATTCAAGTTTTTTATAGATTGATTTTTTTTTCATTGTTTCTTAAACTCAATCTTTATGGTGGCAGGGTATTTTTTATACATAAATTAAATTTAATAGCATCAATTTTTTTTTTAAAAAAAAAAAAGGTAAAGTAAAAGTTCAATATGAAGAAGAATGGCATTGTTTAGGTTGGGTTAGGTCACTAACTTACTATAGAGGAAATAAAAAAAATAAATAAAAATGGATAGTATTATAGTAAGGTCACTTTCAGCAACAAAAGAGAAGGTTGGCTCTTCTTACGAAGTCAAAACCTCTCCCAATCCAAAAGTCTCTCTTCAAACCAAACCCCATAACCCCACTGGCCGACAAGCTGTTCCTCTCCACATGTAAACAAACCCCTTAATCTCCTCCTATTCCAATTTAATTACTCCATTATCCGCAATTACTTAATTAAAATATTTGACATGCTACAGACATCAATCCACGTGTCATTCTGGCTCGACACCCTCTTTTCTACTGTAATAATATTCACTTACGTTATAGAATTAATGTTGGATGTTTGGATCAACGGCGCAAACCTACCTATACCCATTAATATGCTGAAATCTAGTACTACTTCCTTCTCTATTTTTATTTTTTCACTTTTATACTCCATAATATTTTTCCAAACAATCCCCGATTGAGTTCCGACTACGTCCCCAGCTAAAGATCCATTGAACTCCGATTATGTCCCGACTAAGATAATGCGGAACAACTCTTCTAGTGTGATGACTTGAATCCAAGACCTTAGTTAAGAGGAAAAAAATTTTTATCACTCCAGCCTGATATAAAATCCATAATTTGATAAATCATTTTCTCATTTAAAAAAATTAATATTCATAATCTTTTAAAAACCACAATAAATTTTGGATAATAATTTCTAAAAAGCAAAGAGAATACAAAAAATATTTACAAGGAAAAAAAATGCTTTGAATTTATTTTATGAATTATAATATTAATATGTCCATATAAAGTATTTCTCCCAAAAGAGACTTGTACACGAAAAAGGAACATTGCAAAAAGACATAAATAAGAGGGAGAAAATGAGATGACACATCCCCATTCCATATCCTTCCTCTTCTCTCGAAAATGCCACCAAAAACCAATCTCCATGTCGAAGACTGTATAGGGACAAATCTTGGAATTGTATATGGAAAAGGAGAAGAAGAGGAAGGCAATTTAATTTAATTGAAAAGACATAAATATCCATATTTAAATATAGACTTTTGCCTATGAAGAGAAATAGGAGAGATCAATGGGGGCTACCAACAATGTCCACGAATACCCATTGGTCTTGGCCTCTGTTCTTCTTATAAATTGGTGCTTCTGCTGATGAAGAGACTGAAGCTCCCATAGCCCAAGAATCATTTGAGCTGTCACAGCTAAAAACACTTGCACCAATCACTCCGTTTGGACTGCTTGGGATTGGTTCATTGTACTTTCGCTTAAGACTGTTGTAGGAGTAAGACTTGCCATTCTTATTATAATTATTCTTTCTCCTTGATACCTCAAGAATCAATTCATAACAATCTTTAACCTTTTCCTGTTACAAAAACATTAATCAACATTTTATGATTAGCCCATTAAAGAACTACAATGGTTACTGCATTTTAATAAAAGATTCATGGTGCAAATGTACAAACCTTGATCATTTTAAGCACACCCAGAAGCTGATTTTGGTAATCAGTGGAGTTTAGGGGCTCAACTTGGTCTATAACGTGCATCATTGCAGCAGTAGCCAGCACAGAAGGTAAATAACTGATGGATCTTGAATCTACAAGAAAGAAAATTTGGAAACAGCACCATTAAAGAAATTATTTTTTTTTTCCTTAACTGTTTGTTCCTATGGAAAAATTTAAAATTAAGGTGAAAAAGTAAGATACTTTACCTGAGACTACAGTGAGTAAGAGATGCTCACATCTTTTAAAGAACTCCCAATGAAGATTAGTCTTTAATCCAAGTCTTCTAATGATGTGATCGAGAAATGAAAGTGGAGTCACCGAATGCATCTTCCATTTTAGTGTAGAAAGCACTAAAAGCTCCATTCTTTGAATTGTTTTAGCTTCAAACACATATTTGGTGTCCTCCACCTAAAGCACAAGCAAAACCCCATATCATAAATGACAGAAAAATCAACAAAACAACAGTAATTTTGATTAATGATATTAAATTAAAATCTAACAAAAGCTAGCTAGTTAAAAGAAAAAATGACAAGAACATACTTGGAGGTCTAAAAGAAGAGGAACTTGAGTTTCTTCAACTTTTGCAGCCAAAGAAAGACAAGTAACAGCTACAAGTTGAATCATCCATGGCTTGTCTTGTTGAAAATAAGGGCTGGAAAGAAACCTATCAAGATAATTAACAGCCAAAATTGCTGTAAGAACTGAAAACCCATAATGGGCATTGACTTTAAGCATCCATTCCACAGCATCTAAACGAGCAACAGCGAGGGAAGAGTTTGTTTCAACATTTTTAACGTTGATATGGGTTTCTTGCTCTTTTTCTTTAGAAAAGAGTGAAAGAAGCTCTCCATCTTCCCAAAACAAGTCTTGTTCAAGTAATATTGAAAACGGAAAAAAAGATGAGTTACTTCTGTTTTCAATATTCTTGGTTTCCTCTTCGTGTTCTTGCTCTTGCTCTTCTTCCCATCTCTCTTCTTCACAGTAGAGAGTTTCTAACAAGAAAGGAGAGGTTTGGTCAGGGTTTGTGGTGTTGTTGTGTTCCATCTTCTTCTGAGAAGAAGAGGTTTTGGTCCACTACTCATTATACAAAAGAGAACATTAAAGAAAACCTCATTGTTCTTTCTCTTTCTTTCTTTCACTCTCTCCCTCTATAGGTGCCCCTTAAGACAAGAGCTATAGAGTCTCTTTCCTTTCTTTCTTTGTGGGAGTGGCGCAGGTTGAGAGAGGTGGCTATGAGAGAAGAGGCCGAAAGCAGAGAAAAAAAAGGAAAAGGAGAGGATTGATTTTTAACAGAGTGGGTTTCACGCTTGTTTTTTTTTTGTTCTTTTATGTTTATAACACTATAAAAATAAAATAAAATAAAATTAGCTATTTGTTGATAGAATAATTATGTATAAAAGTTAAAATTCAAATATTTAAATAATTTTTAAACAATTTTCAATATAAAAAAACATTGCCAATTATCTTTTTGCCTTTTTTTTTTAGAATTACCTTTCTTTTTTTATTTCTAATTTACAATCTAGTAATAAAGTGATACCACGAATTACCACTCATGAATTATAGTTTTGAAAACTTAATTTTCAAATTTTGAAAGAGATATTTATTTAAATTGATCATTATTTATACGCTCAATCAATAGTTAATTTTTAATCAAAAAAATTATAAATTATTATTACTATTTTATCATTTTTTTCCTTAAAAATTTTTTTGACACATTTATGCATATCAATTATTATTATTAAATTTAAATGGATATCCCCCAACTACTAATTTAAATGGATATTGCTCAGAAGAAATACACAATTGTGTAATACACACTTATTCAAGCATAGATTCATTAAAAAAATGTATAAAACTAGAAAAATGAATGAAAAGAAGTAAAAAAAAATGGAAAAATAGAAATAATAGGAAATGTTGGGTTATGGAACTGTGAGTGCTTTCTGTTCGGTGAGTTTGGTTGGCGGGCAGAAAATGTAACGGCACACACACCGAGCCGGACCCCATGAAAGCAACCTCTTATTCAAACCAAAATAAAGTCCACTGTGCTCTCTCATATACTATGCTCTTACCAATTCCTTTCATTTGTATTGATAACTGAGAATTTTTTTTTTCTATCAAACCCTAAATAGGTGCTTTGTCTTTTGTCTTTTGACATTCTTACTAACTTACTATTCCTCTTTTTTCTGCATATACTATGTCTATTTTACATATATTACTCCGTTGGATTCGATTGGTTAAACTCATCAACTCGAACTGAATCCGTTGGATTCGATTAATTCAGCTTTTTAATATATTTAGTTTTGATTTTACATTTTATAGAAAAACTAAATTTTATTTCAATTTGGTTCAGCTTTTATTGAGCCTAATAAATAAGTATACTCCATCGAAAAATAGTTAAAAATAAAATAAAACCAACCAATTAAGTTTGGTTTGTACATATTATTTACTCGGTTTTTGATCTTAAAACTTTTGAAATATTCAATTTATGTTAGTTTACTTTAAATTGAACCCATGGAAACTGCCGTTGCTAATATTTTCAGAAACTTGCTTTACAAGGTTAAAAAAATCATTATCCAAGACAAAATATTTTCCGTGAAAAATATAATCCAAAATAATTCATTTTTCATTATTTAGTTGTTATATTGGAAATTTATTTAGAAATATTTATAATTAAAAAATTTATTATTAAAAATAAAAATATTAAAAAGTAATAAAATAATTATCATAATCGGTGATGGTGGTTGAGAGTGGGTGATAATGGTGGCGGCTAGTGATAATCAGTGAGCGCTAATAATGAGCTATTAATAAATTAAAAAAGGTATGTAATTATAAAATTATAATAAAATTGTCAAATAACATTAAAGATTTTCCTTTGTTGAAAAGGAAAGTAATTTTCCTTCAAAATATTAATTTTTTATTTTAAGCTAAACAATATTTTTCGCTGAATAATTTTCTTAAATAATTCCAAATATACAAAAATGTGAAAAATATTCTTTAGATAAATTATTTTCAAAAAATAAACAGAATCTAATACAACATATTTTGTAAGATTTATTTATTAAAAATAACAAAATTAAAGTAAAAATTTAAGCATAAAATTATGTATTCGGCGGATGAACAAGAAAAAATTGTATGAACAATGCAAAGAAGTCAATATGAATAAGTAAACGTAATCTACGCTATATTTCATGATAAAACGCCACGCGCGGGCTAATATGACTACATGCAGGGGCTGCGGTTGTACCAACTTCTGAGATGCGCGTGGTGGTAGCAGAGAGATGTAGAAAGCCGAGTCCCTTGCTTACGGGGCCTCTAAAAAACGTTCTGCTTCGAATGTGTAAAACCGTAAAAGTGAATAAAATTTGAGTGCTTCCTTTGTCCTGTCTGATTGACATACTTCTACTCGTACGTTTTTACGGGGCTCCTAATTTTATTTAAATCTAAAATTATTATTATTATTATTATTATTATTTTCTCGAGAGATTTTTAGTTCTTGAGTGCTTCCATTTAGCAAAATGCATTTTGGGAAGATTGAATTTAAGTTCTCATCCTTATGAGATCAAGATCGCTTATCATCCTGACCAACATCCTATTATTTATAAAACTCTATATTTAGAAACTATATGAAGCATAAATTTGATATTAATAATGAATATATCCAAATAATATTTTACAATTTTAAACCATGTGTTATTAAAACTTTAATTATTAACTTTTTAAAATATTTTTCACCAATTTGGTGAGTTAATTTCGGTCCATTGAACCCTTATGAATAAAAGAAAATTATTTTTCAATATATTAAAATTAAAATAATGCAAACTAATTTTGCAACAAGCAATATTAAAATTTAAGATTATGTTACTTTCAAGGAATGTATGCAAATTAAAACATTTTAAATTGGCAAGTGTCACACAATCACCTAATTAAAATAGAAAATCATCTTCAAATTGAATCATTTTATCAATAAATACAATTAATAAGGAACAAAATTGAAAAACATCTAATTCAAAAAATATAATATGATATGTACCTAACACATTTGAAATTGCGAAAAATTGCAAAGGACAAACGGGTCTTTAGACTGGACGAAAGTTACACCAAGAAACTTCCAAAAATTCTTCTTCGCATATGTGGACAGATGACAACTTCCGAAACATCAACGACACTTCTTTACACGAAAGTTGCTATTCTTAAAAAAAATTTCTTTTGTTAGGTTGCGTTTGGATATTTTTCCAATCACCAAACGACACAACAATGCAGGGATTTTGCTGCAATTACCGCACTAGTGAGCTTGTGGTAAATTATAGCTTTAAATTAATAATATTAATAGGGTAAATAAATCGTAGATTTGTTGAAAATTGAATAAATTAAAATTCTATGGACTATGAAATATAAATTAAATTAAATTGAATTTTACTTTTATTTTTATTCAATTTTAATTTTTGAATTTTAATTTTTACATAAATGAAAATCAAAATGAATTGGAAAAAAAATCAATTATTTTTTATTAAAGCGAAAATCAAACTCCATATTTTAAAAACTGAACCAACGAATCAATTTATTTATTTTTCCCGGTTTAATATTTTTATATACATCAAAATATTAGTAATTTTGTTAGATCATAGGCCACAAAATGATATGCTAGGCAATTTTAATATCTAACACACATAAATTTATTATCACAAGCTTAATTATGCAGATTAATGGGACAAATTACACTCTAATGACTAATCATTAAGTCTGCTTTGTTAGGTGGTACAAAGATGAAAGACAAATAGGTTAGTGATACACATGTATCGAGAAACTATATATTATATATATTTTTGCAAAATAAAAATAGAACAACTTAAGATTAAGAATTTATAATTGGTACTATTAGAACTAGCACAACTTAGAGGGTGTACTTTGGTTCGACTATTTACTTTTTTAACTTTCGACTTAAAATGAAATTTTAATTTATAAGTTAATTTTAAAATAAGTATGCTTAAAAGTTATTTTTAAAATTATTTGGTTAATACACTATTAAATTGAAAATAATTTAATTTGTCACAATTACAAAAAATGTATACTATTAAATAGAAAAACGATTTATTAAAAACAAGAGTGATATTGGCATTTTAAAAAGGAACAAAACTCAATTTGCTTCCTAAATTTATTTAGCATCGTTAAAAAAGTTAAATTTGACTTTTTGAGCCTATTTAGCTATTCAATTTGTAAAAAATGATTAAAAAGATTAAATTTTATTTTTTTTTCCAATTCAATCTCTTAATTTATTTAAAATAATTAAAAAATTATATTTGACATTTTGAGTCAATTTAACTTTTAATTTTTCATTGTACTTACAGTGTAAAAATTATTATATAGACATTTATTAAAAATGTAGTTAGAATCGAGAAGATTAATTTATTAAAAAATTAATTAATTATAAAATGTAAAAAATGATGTTTGAAATATATTGCATCTCTTTTTACTTTGATCGAAGATTTTGAGTTTATAAATATGTATTAATTTAAATATTTTAAAATTAATCTCTACTATTGGGTTATTGCTTATGAAATTATTTTCATATTGAATAAATTAAATTTATATTGTATGTTTATAAATTTATTATATTATAATAAATAATATTTTTATGGCTTTTAAATTTATATTTATAAGTGTTAGAAAAGTTTGATTTGAGTGTTTTTTAGTACAGAACAAAAAGAGATGAAACGACAAATCATGTTAAATTAAATCAATTATTAACTTATAGAAATCAAAATAAGTATAAGTTCAAGAATTACATTGGCTTAAAAAGTGAAATCAGATTTTTTAATCATTTGGAATAAAACTCAAATTAGTCCTTGAACTTATTTAGCATGATAAAAAATGTTAGATTTAACCTTTTGAGTCAATTTAGTCATTAAACTTGTATAAAATGATTAAAAAGATTCGATTTCACTTTTTATGTCAATTTAACCCTTAAACTTGTTTTGCTTTTTATAAATAAATAATTGATTTAATTAAAAATAATTGACTTTTTATTCCCTTTTGTCTTAGAACACTCATATCAAACTTTTCTAATACTTATAAATATAAATTTAAAATTCATAATCATTTCTTATAATATAATAAATTTATAAACATGTATTATAACTTTAATTTGTTCAATATGAAAAATGCATAGATTTCATAATTGATAATTCAGTAATAGAGGTTAATTTTTTAAAATGTTCAAATTAATACATATATATAAACTCAAAACCATCAATTAAAGTAAAGAGAGATAAAATATATTTCATATATCATTTTTTTATTTTATAATTAATTAATTTTTTAATAAATCAATTGGCTTAATCTGAACTATAGTTTTAATAAATGTTTATATAACGATTATTATAAGCGCAATGAAGAATTAGAGATTAAATTGACTTAAAATGTCAAATATTATTTTTTTTATCATTTTAAATAAGTTCAAAGATTAAATTGGCCTAAAAAGTGATTTTATATAAGTTCAAAAGTTAAATTGATCCA
The DNA here is from genome assembly GCA_948099535.1 of Jatropha multifida. Taxonomy (NCBI): domain Eukaryota; kingdom Viridiplantae; phylum Streptophyta; class Magnoliopsida; order Malpighiales; family Euphorbiaceae; genus Jatropha; species Jatropha multifida. The sequence continues at coordinate 24,992 of CANUEX010000356.1, forward strand.
AAAAATCAAATCTAACATTTTTTACTTTGCTAAATCGTTCAAGGACCAAATTGAGCTTTATTTCTAATTATTTTATACAAGTTAAGGGCTAAATTTGCATAAAATATCAAATTTAACATTTTGGATCCTGCTAAACAAATACATTAACCAAATTAAACTTTATTTCTTGTAAAAATTTATTAGGATAATACAATGTTTTAATTGGCCAAAGAGTAAATTTAAATAAGTAGATAATGAGCATGATACCTTATTTATATTTTGTAAATAGATTTTTTAACTTATGCATCAAATCAAACACCATTCGATTTATAATTTTCTACTTAAAAGTCAAGTTTGACTTATTTAAAAGGGCAACGATGGTTGGCTCGCAATGATCCAAGATCATTACACTTCGATAAAACATTAAAAAAAAGTAAACTGTAATTTAAAAAAAAAGAATGTCATGTTAAATAATAATAATAATAATAATAATAATAATAAAAACTCACAATCAAGTTTAAACCCAACACAAATAGATTTAATCCATTGGGGCAATAGAGCATAAAAAGTTTGATATTTGTTACATTTCCGTTCTCACATTCACAGGGATTAAAGCTGATTATTGCCACAATCAAGACATTGTTGGCTCACTACTTTCTCTTTTGTTTGATGTGAATTTTTTTTTTTTTTTGAAAAATGAGATTATTTCCTTTTTAAATCCATTTTCTATAATTCAAAGTACACCAAATTAACCGGAAAAAAAAAAAAAAGTTGCATTCGAAGTTTGTTATGCACAATATATCTTTTCTTCTTTTTAGCAGGGTTGGTTGGCAAATTGCAGCAAGAGATGTTAGCATACTTCATTTCCTGTTTTCTTTAACTTGAGAAGTTCTTATATGTACTGAAAAATTAAGATGATGATGGTTATAGTTGCAACGACAACAATGATGCTTACATGGTTGCATCAATGAACTCTCAAGATGATAATTCAAACTCTTCCTTTTTAATTAATTTGCAATTGATTTTTTAAAAACATGACAGCTAAAATTTGAATCTACAATGACTTGACTCTTTGAATCTGCCTCTTCGACCATTATGATCACACTCTATATCATAATGGCCAGACCATCCTTAGAGGTTATGTCCAATCATGCATTACCATTACTAGTTACCTAATCACTTTATTAACAATTCTCTCTTTATGTCTTAAATAAACTATAAAATATATAAATCAGCGTATGATTGGATATCCAATCCAAAGGTGAATTGCATTTTCAGGTGAATTTTACCCGTAATATCAAAGGTTTGAAATATGAACTTCTTACTATTAGGAGATCATTAAGAGGTCTTTACTTAAATTTCATTTTAGTATGGATATAGATTAAACTCACCAGCCACATTTTACGGTGCAAGCCATAAAATTAAAAAAATTATAGAACATATAATAAAGGTGCATTACTTTGCTTCTTTATGGGTCTGTCCGGCACGAATCTGAATTTTTCGAATCAACGAATTTTAAATACGGAATGATTAAAAGAGACAACTTCAACAACTTTAAAACATATGTGGATAATGTTTGATTATGTTTCATACAATGACTACTTTAAAAGGAAATTAAAAACATGAAACACTTGATGAGAATGGTTAATAAGATTGTCATCCACTATAACTAAGACTTATTTCAAAGTCACCAATCATACCTCATATTCCCTTTGACCCAAGCAAAAGACATTGCTACTCATATCTCAACTTGCCAACTTTGACACACTAACAAAAACTAGCCTCACATGGCAACCACTAAAACTAGATCGATATGCTTTGAAGGTGACATTATATGGGATTTTTTAAATGTTCAATTCACCTTCTTAGATAATGATTTTGAGAAGATTTGAATTGATTAATCCATGTGTGACAATTTCTGCTTAAAGGTTGCGAAGATCCTATATATAATATAATCAATAGCATAACAGAATCTCTCTCATGAGTATGCATGCATCTTTCAACCAATTAAGTGCTTCTAGTTAGCATTTCTCATCAATGCAAAGTGAGATGATTAGTTGTAAACTCAACAGAGAAAGCAACTCACCAAATTAAATTATGTTCACCTTCACATATATGCTTTCACCATGCATCATTAACTTAAATTCTACCTATCCATCCTCCAGCTAATCTGAAGTTAACTTATCAAAATTTTTATTTTTATATATTGTATTCTTTTGTACGTAAACTTTAACATGTATAAAAATTGTCTATCTTTATAAATTAAGAAGTCTTATGTAAAACATTTAGGTCTCCGTCTAAATATAAGTTTTCGTAGAGGCCAAATGTTGAAAAAGTGTATCTTTAATTTTATATTTTTATAATAATTGTAATATGAGCATCCGTGTCATCCAAATCCAGCTAACATGACCGTTAAAATTGATTAATCAGATAACACTAACATATTATATGCCAAGGCCTAATCCGTCGTTTTCAATGGCCGTATCAGCTCAATTTGGAAAGTAATTATGTACAACCAAAATTATACAAAAAAATAAAACATACCATATCTATTAATAAAATGAAAAGAATATGATCAAAATTAGATTTTTTTTTTTTATATACATATGATATTCTTTTGTATTTACGATTAACATTTCCTTGACATCTCGAGTTTCAGGATTATTTTTAGCAGAATCGATGCACTAGAATTTTGTAATGATTCCCAAAATATATAGCTGTCACAACAAAAGTATAATGTTTGCAATTTCCATTGACCATTGGCTTAATTAGATTTTCTGATAGAACAAGCAGAAAGCTTAAATCCTACTGGGTTGCGTGATTTTACTCTTGGGATAAAAGAATAGCTCTCTTATGCACAAGACAAGACAAGACAAACTTGTGAAATCTAGCAAGCAAAGCTGTTCTTTGCAGGTCAAATTTCTATAAATCACGTCAAAAATTGTGCCGAACTCGTTCAGATCCATACGATTTGTTTTAAATTAAAACGAACTTACGGCATAAGGATTATCCTTCTTTATGTATATCATTTAATCGATGCGAAATTCATTTAAAGTGTCACAGAAATGTGAGCTATGCACTCTCGTAATGCCCCATCAAAAAGCATCAACTTGTCCACTTTTTCATAATCAAAATTTTCTAATTTATTGCTTTTTTTTTCTCTCTCTTTAAGCTTTATTTGTTTATTTTACATGGAAGAAAGAAATCTTCTTAGGATGTTGTGATTATCTTTAGGAATTCAAGTAAATGTGAAGGTTTTGTCATCCTGCTATAACCTTAAGTATCCTTCATGCATTATTAGTTAAGTTTATGAGGTTTTTCTTATTTTTAAAATTGTATGTACACTTTTTTTTTTTTCTGTTAATTATACCCTAATTTGGAAATATGATATCCTTTTACCTCATACCAAAATTAGAAGGCAAGGTTTAGACATAAAAATGATCTTTTTAAATTTTTTTCAATAAATTAAACATAAAACTGAATAGAAATTTAAGTCACCTAAATTACCCCTAGTAGCAGGGTGACCACAGTTTTGAAACTAACGATTTCAATTTCAAATAATATGAAACTAAAATTGAATCAAAAACCGACGATTCCGGTTCCAGTTTTGGCCACCCCTCCTGGCAGTGAAACCGTTTGAATTCGGCCCAAAAACACATTTGCACAAGTGTTCTATTTATAATTTGGCATTCAACCCAGCTAATTCTGTACCTACCTAAGTAGTAAATAGCATAAGTTTCATAATTGAACCCAATCTTCTTAAAATTGTAAGCTCCAACTTATAATAGCACATATTTTAAAATTTAATAGCTGATAAGCTCCACCCCTTTTCTAACTAACTGAAGTACTGAATCACCAAGACCAAGCAAGTCAAAGTGAAACCATTACGGGTTTTATCATTTAGTTAGGAAATTAGATTTTGAAATGAATCATGTCTTGGCAATTTGACGCAAATTACAAAGAAATTGCCTTTGTTACCGTTTCTTGGCTTTAACTACACAGAGTTGTAAGATTCAAATTGCAATCACTTCAAAATTTGAATTTGATCACATCAAAGCAACATAAAGGAGCCGCTAAATCAATAAGTTGTTGGTTGAAGTAATAAGCGTTTTAATTCTGCAAAAGTAACAACACAGATTCAATACCTAAAAAATTTTTTTGCTCCAATCTGCATTTTACTGAGAAGACCAAAAACTTTTACCCTCTATAAAGAACCTTTTTTTCTTTCGAAATACTCTCTACGCGGATTAAATCTCTTGATTATACCAAACAAGGAGTTATTAATAGTTCCTAACCCTCAAGCGAAAGCCATAAGGTAACTAAAATAACGACCCCTCTAACCGACAAAATAGCTTCTGAAATTCTTTTGGCGGAACCCAAATTTCCCAGCTGGGGAAGGGACTAGAATATCTATCTTATGTCAAAAAAACAAACCATAACATACTTATGTTGGTCAATAGTTACAAAATGGACATTCTTATTTCCATATCAAAGACTTTTAAGGATAAGGGAAGGTTAAAAACACAACAAAGCTAAAGGATTATGATTGCCCAGCTCCTACAATACAGCTGTGCTTTCTCTATATATTGAACTGTGCAATAGCAGTACATGATGAAGGACATCTTTGGACGACTAGAGTTCGGATACAGGGAAAAAAAAAAAAAAGAAGAATTGAATTGAATCTGCGCTTTAGCATACAGAGGAGAACCAGCCTAATGGGTGTCTTAAACCAGTAGCAAAACACACTGTACTCTCTTGACATGGCATATCCTCAATACAAAATCAATTAGGATATGATACTAGATATGCGATAGGAATCTTCATAACTATTTCCTAGGTGTTTGGTCACCCGGAATGCAGGGAATGGAAAGGGAAAAAAAAAAATCTGAAACCTAAAACAAGAACATTCCATTTTGACTTTTCTCATTTCAATTGATCGATTCAAATAGAGGATCATATCAGCTTCGTGAAAAGCCATACCAATAATGAGGATACATTTAACTACCTGCAAAATGAAATACATTTAACATTCTATGGACAATTGTCATAGAGAAGACAAAGATCATTAGATTTCCGTGAGCATAACTAAAAGGGCATCCTGCACAGGAGGCATACCACATTACAAGTTCTGAAGAGGATCAAATGAAACACTGCCTTTTATCGCGAAGAGGCTGTTTTTCCGGTTTAAATCATTTACCTTCCAAGTCACAATATAGTATCGTTACAGTTGCACTTAGACTTACGCTTGGAGAAGCATCACTGCTGAGACTAAATTTCTAATCCATTATACATGGCAGTAGGTTCCAAATGTTGCATCTTCATTTGGACCTGTTTGCTGAATGTTTTTAGTAAGGTGGAGGAGGATAAAGCCCAGGAAAAGGACCTGAACAGAAATATTTTTAATGTTAATGCTGAGAAAAATGATAGGATCAACTATTAAAAAAAATGGAATATGAAGTTACCTGGAGGATAATAGGGGGAATGATGTGGAGGTGGTGGATATGGTTGTGGAGGGTATGCTGAAGGTGATGGGTATGGCTGAGGAGGATAAGCAGTTGGTGGAGGGGGGTACGCAGATGGTGGATATGCTGGATTAGGTGGGTAAGAAGGATAAGGAGCTGGACTTGGGTAGGCTGTGGCTGGTGGTGCATAAGAAGCTCCTGATGCTGGAGGTGGTACTGAATATGGTGAGACATGTGAAACAGGTGGTGCATATGGCGGAGCAGAAGGAGCGAAGCTTGTTGCTGGTTTCTGCAATAAATAAAATGTAGTGATTTAGCTTCCACAAATAAAAATTTCTTCAAGCATAGATACATGATATTGCAATTATACAGTCAGATAAGGACCACAGATTGCTTACTTTGGCATTTGCATAATGCAGAATGAGCCTCACTTCTCCAGCATATCTGCACAATATAATAACACATTTTGAAAGGAAGTAGACATGTAAGACGTGAATATATGACATATCATATCAAAGAATATTAAGTAAACACTAATGAGTTGCCCCACATAATATTTTTTTGGCAGAGCAAGATTTCAATTTGTCAGAGAAGAAAATGGAACACAACATAGCGTATGATTTCATCCAATGCTTTATGGACAAAATTGTTGCAGTATTGCTCTAAAATGTACTAAAAAATAATTCCGTATTTTTTCAATTTTGAGCTTCCCCAAGGCAGCTCCAAAAGAATGAAGAAAAAAAAAAATTTTTTTTCAAAATTTTTTCTCCTATATCATTTTTCCTCTAAAAAAACCCAAAGAAACTGGAAGAGAAAAGAAAATGGTGACTTCTCAAGAAAGCACAAACAGTAACTTGGTGAGAGGAACGGGGTTTCAGGCCCAAGGCATTATTTGGTATACGCTCGAAGAAGCGAAGCAGCCGAGAGGATCAAGTTCAAGGATGAAGTAAAGAAAGGGACACGTCATGCAGATTATCCAGATTATCAATTAATACAAGTAAATTTCTCTTGGTTCTATTAATTTATCTGTTATTCTTCAATTTGTTTGAATCCTTCTATTGTAAAAGTTCACTTCTCCATCATTTGATTAGGTTCATGAAGGAGAAACTAACACAATTATAATAGGAGCTGATAAATAATGAGCTTAGATTGTGCTAGATTAGAGACGAGCTTTCAATCTCACACGCTAACCTCCACTCCACACACACACAGAGAGAAAAAAGAAATAGCAAAATAAAATAAAAGCTCATTATTACTTTCAACTAGGATTTGTTCCCTCGAATTCTCCAATTCTTTTTCACCATAACGAACTTGCATAGTATTTTGAAGCAAGTTCCACAAAATTTTGTGAAATTCATTTATACTTCCACAATTTTGAACATGGAATTCAGTACATTTTAAGGAACTTCTATCAAAGTAATAGAATTCGCAAATCAGTTTAAATCACTTAACGCCTGCTTGGGCCAATGATCGATGTGTCAAGCACTGAGCCGATTAAGATGTTTAACAAAAAAAAAGATATTAATGCTTGTATTTTTAACTGCCAGTATTTGATATGCACCACTGAACACTAGCATACATACACCCAATAATTGGTGATTATATAGAAACAGAATGAAATAGCCCAACCCCGATTGTTAACTATCCAAAATAAAAATGCTAGGGCCAAACTTTGTTCTATTTATCATGTGAAAAAAAAAAACTAGAGAAGACATGCTAAATAACTGTAGAGCATAAACCTTAAACACTTTCCTCAATAGAAAACGTGACACAAAAATTATATGCTAAATTTTCAAGTTTCTACATAGAAATCAACCAAGAATCTTCCAGACAGTCCCATTCAAATTTCTCAGTTCAAACATATATGGGGTTAAATTGCATTTGTAATTACCTGCCAGTTTTAGTTTGAAGTGGCCAAGTGCTATCATCATACCCCTCTGATAGAACCTTCTGCAATTGAACTCTGTACAACGCAATACAACACACAATAAGCTTAACTAACCCAAAGATGCAAATGGGTATGCATAAAAAATCACAATTACGCCAAAAAGGATGCAGATTACTTACTTTCCACTGCCAATAAAATCATCATATGTCAATGTATTGCTGTTCCAAACCACAATATTCAGTTCTCTTAGCCCCTCAATTAAATTAAATATAAACTTCTCTTGAAATGTAGGATTTTTACCGCCATCTAAAAAATAAAACAAAAGAAAAAAAGGTTATATGCCTAAATCAACTTTGACCAAATTATTAAAAATAAATACAAAAATCAAACTTCTAGAAACAAAAAGGGTTAATATCAGATCTAAAAAGTTGAAACATACCTGTGCAGGTTCTTGTACGGGACTTATTGCTGCCATATTCGACAATAACATAAGGATCTTGCCTAGAAATCCATTCTGTATCTTTCAATTTGTTACAACCAATAACTGCATCCGAGAACAAAATACAAAAATACCCAATATGAAAAAACATAATAACCAATCCAAGAAACAATATGAGGAAAAAAAAAAGAGAGAATTAAGAAAAACAGTTAAAAGGGTTTGTTTGAACCATCCAAAGACGATAAATTTAAAGAAAAATAAAGAAATATGTACCAGTAACTTCAAGAAGTTGGCCTTGGATACCAGAAACAGACATGATAGAAGAAGAAGAAGACGATGATGAAGGTAGCTGATTCGAGAATTGATGCATTTTTTATATACGAGAAAAAGGTCACTCCTTACTATATTACTTTATTTCTTTTTTCAATAATTGCATAACGCGTTGACGATAATTCTCAATTTCTCCCCTTTTTGTATTTTATTTTTATGGTAGTATAAATTGACTGGGATTTGGGATTTTCAATGACTCGGTATTTTCTGGGTTTCTTCTTGTTTTTTCTGTTTTTGATTTTAGGGGCCGCCGTTAAGTTTTGTTACTTGCAATTTTTAGGACATTTAAAAAGCGTGTGGGACGGTTATTGTGAAAACGTGAAGTCTGCGACTGCACACGCGTTCAGATAGGAAATGTCTACGCGCCTGCGTGAATAGCACGCTCTCTGATTTTGAATTCCTTCCTCGTTGCCCATGTTAATCCAATGTCTTGATTTCTTACAAACTAAGAATATTATGGATGTATTTTGTCCTAAGAAAAATATTTGCAAATAAATTTTTTCCAATATTGAAGCCTGAGTCAAAATTCAATATTTTGTGATTATCTAAATCGAAGGGCAGCTGGCCTTTATTAAGATATGAAAAAAAATCTAAAGCTATCAAAATTCAGATGAACGTAATGTATAAAATTACCTAATTTTATATTTTAATGTTTTTTTACAGATTGTTTAGATGAAAATTATTCGGTGGATTTGAGAGCAAAGTAAGGTAACGGAAAATTATATCCAACATTTCTTATAAAAAAAATTATAGACATCATATAATCTTATGGCTTCAAGTTATTATAGGGTTAATTTCATTGGAAGGATCTGAACTATATAATCAATATTTAATGAGATATCAACTTCAATTTGTATCTTAAAAATAAAATGTCTGAATTCTCGTATTTATAACAATAAAATGCATTTTGACACAATTGATAATTTTCGGTTGTCGGATTGCCACATATTTAACACGTGGCCCTTTATTTTATATGAAAAATCTTTAAAATTTTTCTCTCTTCTTCGTTTTCAACCCTCTATCTTCACCCATTTTTTCTCTCTTATCCTTTTCGATTTCTATTCTCTTTTTTTGCTTTATTCTTTTCCAAGAATCACTGTAAACCAAAAAATATTCTTCCTCTTCTACCAGAAACTACATGGAGAGGGAAATAGATTAAGAGAGAGAGAAAGTGGAGTTTTTTAAAGAGAGAAACAATATACTAGCCATTTAACCTTATAATTCTTTGTTGTTATGTGAAAAATATTTTATTTATATATATATATTATTTATTTTTAGTACAAGAGTATCATTTGGTATGAACTTTCTTTAAAATATTCATTCATTATTAACTCTCTTTCTATATTTGAAGAAGAAGAAGGAAACAAATTAGGATTTTATTTCATTTATATCATAGAAAGAGTACTTTCAAAAAAGAGAGAGAGAGAATTAAAACCGAAAGAAAAAAAAAATTATATTTAAACAAGAAAAGAAAATGGATTGATAGATGCAATTGTGTTAAAAATAAAGAAAAATAAAGAGATCAATGTTAAAAAACAGAACGAAGAGAGAGAGAGATCTGTGTTAAAAAGCAAAACGAAACCACCACGTGAGAAAGAGAGAGAAAAGAGAGTGACAGTCAACTATAACACGGAGGAGAAAGAAAAATTAAAAAGGATTTTTCATTTAAAATAAAAGGTCACGTATTAAATACGTGGCAATCCGACAATCGAAAATTATCAATTGTGTCCAAAGGCATTTTACTATTACAAATGTAAAAGCTTATGTATTTTTAAGATATAAATAAAAATTGATACCCTATTAAGTGATTGAGTATATAATTCAGGCCCTTCTAGTGATATTAACTCGTTAATTACACATACAAATGCATGACATAATCTAAGACACATCTGAAAGCTGTCTACGTATGTTCCTTTAGCAACCTCTCACCATCTATTATCTAAATGGAGAATCAAATTCACTATAATTCTAAACAAACCAACACAACAACAAACATGATGCATACACATAATATGATGTAATATCAAGGTTTAATCTATAAAATTACTCTCATCTTTTGAACTTGTTGTAAAATTACTGTTTAACCTATATTTAAATTTCAAAATAAGGGTGCGCAATGTACAAAGATTAATTTAGAGTAATTTTACAACAAGCTCGAATGTTAAGAGTATTTTTATAAGTTAGGCCTAATACCAATGTATTTTTAACGGTCAAACACATGCCATTTTCAATCGCATAATAAAACAAATGGCAGAAATCTCACTAAACCTTAAATTCGGGAGTCAACTCTCACTCTTGGCTCTTCTAATTTCAAACTAGTCTCTAAATTTCAAATGGTTACAATCTGAAGAGAAGAGAGTACATCTACCATCTGATCAACTTACATCCCCTGTATGTAACTAACCCACGAAGCTTGGAGAGATAACATCATCCAGTTGACTTTCCAACATAGTATCATAACACAAATATTAGGATTCACTTTTCTAAGTGATTCTACGAGTGTATCGGGCAAAATTAACTATTTTGATAATTGTTAGTTGTTCGAGTAGTTGTTTATAAAAATGTTAAAAAGCTAAACGTTGCACGAGTTAATTTCTTTTCTTATAAAATGTTATGTTAATTTCTAAAAATTAGTTTACGTCCTATGTTTTCAAACACTTAAAAAATAACATTTAATATCGTGATCCGTCAAAACTTTAAAAGTCTATTTTGGAATACAGCCTATAAAAATCTATTCTGAAATACAGCCTACTTACTTCATCTCATCCAGAAAGAAACGGAACACAATCCGGACTAAAAACTAAATTTGGTTTGACACAGAAAGAAAGAACTACAAGAAACAGAACAATCATTCAATTGTGAGTCAAAGACTTGCTCAAACCGTAAAACTAAAGAAAAACCCAACTAAGATTCGATCATCATAAAACTTTGTTGAATAGGGAGCTCGAATTCATATAAGTATAATTGAAATAATAATCTGTTTACATCATATTTTAATTATTTTTGTGTTATAATTTGACTTTGACTTTATATTTATTTGGCTTAATTTATTAATATACATTATATTTATATTATAGATCCATAATTAATTAATAGCTAAGTAAATATATCGAGAGTTAACAGGAGGCGGTTAATAGAAGGGATCAAGTAACTGTATGCACAATGCACGAGATGAAGAGAAGTTATCCAAGCAGTTATCTGGGCGATGCCCATAAAAGCCAAGCTCAAGCATAAAATGTACCTCAATAATCAACTCCAAAAATCAAACTCAAGATCAAATTCAACTACAATTCCTCAATCAAAGAGCAATTTCAATTTCATTTGTGTTCATTGTAATTTCCTTTTCTAAGTATTCTCTGTTTGTCTTTGCAATTCCAGTCTTTAACAATACAGTATTTTTAATTCAAACAATCTCTTTATTTTATGAAATTTTTATAATATTTATTTTTCAAGCACAGCCAAATTGATTTTTAGCAGTTGGTGAAGCGTTATCGTGGGGTCAAAACCCTTTGATCCTTTGATTAAAAAGATCGAGCGGCACAATTTATCCTATAGTTGGTAAACGTCAATACAATATCTGTCATGCTCGAGCTGTTAGTTAGCACTAAATGTTTTACGGGTGTAAAGATAATCCTTATTTGAAGGTATGTGCATAGAAGATAGAATGATTGAAATAGAAGGGTAAATATTGAAGAATTATTGATTCAACCAAGGATTACGATTTTGCGGCAATTTGTTAAATAGGGAGATGAATATAGATCTTTATTTGAAGGGATGTGCAGAGCAAGTTATTGCTGTCTTCGAATTTCAAGTTCAAACAGGATTTACAACTTGTATGGGTTTGGATTTAATTTGAAGTACTCTTTAACTATTATAGCTAAGGGGTCAGCAAGTATTCAGGGCTGACTTCAAAACCGAAAAAGAATCGACTCATTGGTCAGATATTTTTTAATTCAATCACCGATTACCAAATTAATCGTTCCATTTTTTATTCCAGTTCATATATAAACAACTGATTTGGTCCAAAATAACCGAATCGGTTCAGTTGCAGGTACGGTTACCATCAAAAAGCATTCGAGCAGACAGAACCATGCGGATCCAGTTCAGTTAAACCAATGCTCACCCATAGTGAAACATTTTAGAGAACATAACCAGTTCCATATGTTAAGGATAAATAAAGATAGATTTGTACAACATTAATATAATAATGTACAATTTTTAATGAAAATAATGAAACAAATAGCACCACAATCTTAATGCAACAAATTATTAATTCCTTCAGCCTCTACTTTTGAATTTTGATAACTAATAAGCCATAAAAAGCAGACATTTACATTCTCATAAAACAAACAGATTGAACCAAGGCGACTGGTGCGTGTATAACTTGCAAGCCAACTTATGTACAGATCCTTCAATCAAGACCTCAATACTTTCCTTTTCTTCATTCACTTTCATAATCTTCGTCGTCTCCGAAAGTGAAAACAGAAGCATCAGCTGCCATTGCTTTGAACTCACTTTCTGAATAGTTAATCCCAAGGCCTAAGACAGCTGCTTCTCCAACAGCATCGCTTTTTTGCTGAGTAGCACTAGGTTGTGAACCTGTGTTTCCAAGAGAGAGTTGTTCAGTTGTGTGTGTTAAACTTGCAACTTGATCTGATTTTGTGTTAGTTTCCGCGCTGGAGGTGATTGTTGTAGTAGTTCTTTCCCCTGCAGAAGCAGCTTGAGCTTGCTTTAGTTTTGAGGACACAGATTCCTCTGACTCACCGTCTGAGAATACATCATCTTTATCATTACTTCCACGCTCTTTAGTTTGGTTCGGAACAGCTGCTGCCACACCAGTATCAACTGGACCAGGAGCGGCGCTTGAACCTTCATTCAAGTTGTTAGCAGCAGCTTCACTGTTTTGACCTGATGGAACAGTGCCATTGTAATCTACTAGCACAACCTCGACCTGGAATCCAGGGGAAGGCAGTTTTCTCTGTAAAAAATCCATCCAGATTGTTATTGTCAGTCATGAGCATCATGGCATTGAAGAACAGTAATGCTGACAGAGGATCAATCCCCCTCACAACAATCAATAAGGACAAGGGAATATCATATGCATAATAAAGCAGCCCATGTTTATACCTTGTCAAACCCATCGATGTCACCAGTGCTCAAAACCTTTCTATTTTCCATCATTGTTGTATTTAACCAACTGAAATAAGGAGAAAAAAGAAGAGTAATCAGCATTGCATAATATTTTCAATTGTTAAAATCTAAAGGATACATTCACAGGGAACCGGATAAATATACTAACAAATAAAAATCTCCTTGGCGGTCATGAAAATGGACTTTAAAGTCTCCAGCAACCTCGGCTAGACCAGGTTCCCCAGGCAAAGCAAACACCATAACGCCCTTCTTTGGTGCACTAAACCAATAATCTTCTGGCTGCAGAGAGAATTATAAATGTGTCAAAACTCATACAGGAAAAAGTGAAAAATTAGTTCAAAGTCAAAACTGAGATAAGACCATAAGTCCAGATAAACTCTTATGGAGCATTGGCAAGACCATCTATCAAATGTTTCAGAACACCTACCGATAATTCCTTTGTTCTAGGATGCTTTTTTGTGGAGAAGAGAACACCTGTGGATAAGGAAAGAATTAAAGAATGTGCAAGCTGTTACAGAGAAATAAATCAAATTATATTTTATTTAAGCCATGGTGCCAAAACTTTAGCTTTGACTTGTATTTCCATTCTACATTTTCCCTATCTTTACTGTAATCTTAGCATATCCTCTTATACTTGTGCCTGAATAATCCCCTGGCCGAGCTGTATCGATTTTTGTGCAATCTATTGCAGATTGCAGTAGCAGTCATTATTTGACTAAGGAGAAAAAAAGGCTTTGTACTCGATCTATGGAAAGTGGCTTAGAGCTTAGAATGATAAAGAAAGTCATTGTCACACAATCTCTTATGTTCAAGTCTATGGAGGTGCACGACCTCTTTAGGAAACATTCCTCAAAATAATTCGACAAAAAAAAATGCTTCTCTCTTACAAAATCAAGACAACTCATGGGACAAGCATATATGTGGCACAAGAAGTGCATAACCCATAAAATATTCGAAGTACGTGAACACAACACAAGAGGGTTTGCATGAATGATTATAATGATAAATACATGGAGTACAAGCACAAATGGCCCTCCAATAGATCAGGCCAAACCAAAAACAAATAAAGGAAGAGGAAAAAAGAAAATTTGTGAATGAAAGCTTTGACCTTATCAAAGACTACCAAACAAATTCAATTCAATTAAACGAGTTATTAAGGGGAGGGGGGGCAGGGGGAAAGGAAGAGAATGTAGCAAGTACCATTATGATCAGAGACAGTAATAGAAGGCCTAATCCAATAAGGGCATCGGTGAAGACGAAAACCCCTAAGCATGCACCTGCATGAATATGACGTCATTAAACAAGAGAGAGCAACAGAGGGAGTGAGAAGGCTTATTTCAAATGCTAAGCGAGAAATATACCTACGCCCTTGTTGGTTTTCAGCATTGAAGTATGTTAAGACACGTTCAAAATATTTTACATATCTCTGCAGGAACCAAAAATAAAAAGGGTTAGCAAAAACAATCAGATAACATGTAAAGGTGCTTGCAAGAGATGACATATCCTGACTGTGCATTTTTCAATAGGTAAGCAATAATTAACTCACAATTTGACTTGGCAGAACAAGCCCTTTTCCATCAAAACACCTCTTCTGGTTATAGTAGTCAATGGATTCTTCAGCTGTGGGAAAGAACTAGAGAAAGATGGGGAATTAGTCCACAATTAAAGACTCAGCAGTAAAAGTAAAGCATCTGCAGGTCACTAGAAACTCCACCAAACTCATCACTAGAAACTCCACCAAACTCATCTTCATTCAAGAATAAATTGTAAAAAAAATAAATAAATAAATAAATGAAATTGTACCTTTAAGTATAGAAGAAGGCTAGAAATCATCAGCCCTGTCCTTGCCATTCCAGCCTTACAGTGTATCACCACAACATTCTCAATATCCTCCTTCAACCATGAATAAGCACTTTGACAAAATGATATAATAAGTTGAATTGGAGGGCAATTGTGATCATCAAATGGAAAACTAGCCACCTGAAAGAATTCAATGTACCAATTATAAGAAGAAATAATATACTGTTTGTATGGGTACTAAGTTCAATGGAGGGACGACCAGAGCAAGATTAAGCTTTTAAAAACACCCTGTATCGATTACAAATAAAACTGATGCCAAACCAATGAGAGAGTGGTCAACAGGAAATTGAACCTAAAATATCATATATCCAATACAACATACAAATTGCAACAAATTTCAACATTAAACCAAGCAGATAAACCTGCAAGAGTAATTATTACCATGTATTATTTGAATTCATACCAGGTAAGAACAAACTTTATATGCATGCATTTTGCAGCCTCAAACAAAAAATCTAGTTGCTCATTTTGAAGCTCTAACATCATTGCTATGATCATCAAATCAAATATTTAAAAGAACAACAAAAAGTAGGCCTTAAAAACTAGTTTGGGTCAGTTATATGAATATCTTGTCTCCAGTCTGCTTTGTTCACAGCTTAAACAAAAAATTCCAACACTGAATATAATGTAAAAGAGATACTTAGGCAGTCCCTCAAAACTTCTGATACAGGAGATTGGATTTATTTTATTAGAGTTCCAGATAATCATGCCTGCAAAACATTATAGCCAGCAAGTACAAGATCCTAGCTATGTTGCATATTTAATTTTTTCTTCCACATACCGAATTTTAACCAACATGCTTTCATTGGTTACCAAATTGAGATTATTAGATGACATTCAACTTTTTTATGTTAATTAGTATTTTCAATAAAATAAATTGAGACTCTGAAACATGGTTTTAAATATTTCATAACATAGTGTAGCAACACAACAGTAATTGTGAATTGCCACAACATTGACGAACTGAACCAGCTAATGCTGGAATTTTTCTTAACAAATTCACAACAGCGTTGAATGTAATAACTAGACTTTGGATGCAATACGCCAACATGTATACACCGCATTCATGTCCGTGCTTGCATTGATAACTACATGACTGTGATTTAAAACCTTGCTCTGAATGAATATCTCTTGTAAAACCTAATGAAAGACAAGCCAAGCATGTCCAGCCTCATGCAGCTCAGACGCTACCCTGGATATGAAAAGACTACAAATATTCATTGTTCATAAGCTTAGGTGAAAAATAAGACGCACCTTTCCTTCAAACAATGATGCATCATATAGCCTCTCGGAACAAAGATTGTACACTTTGTACTTGCCCTGCATGTAGAAATCACATCTAAGGTAAAGTATTTATGCAAATATCGAAACTCTCCAAATTAAGCAACAACTAGAAAAGGGTCAAAATTGCAACTTTTGGTACAAAACTCATAAGGATGTATAACATAGAGCCAGTTATAGACAAGAGACTCATGCAAAAGAATAAGGTAATACATCATTGGGTTGCCCAGAACTCAGTCAATAAATATGACCATAATTGATACTCAATAAGGATGCTGTATACATGGAATGCCAAATCAAACACAAATACACAAAGAACAATTCCATCCAACGTGCGAAATGAGAATACTTCATCCATCATTATACTCAACAATTACGCAGAAACGGGTCATATCAGTTCCACACATACAAAAAAAAGAAAAGGAAATATGAGAAGCACTCATTTCCAAGAAGGAAAAAACTACAACTAAAAATTATATTATAAAGCATGTTCTTAAATAAAGTTTAAAACATCATTTTATATTAATCGCCAAGTCAATTATTGAACAGGTTTACCATATGCACTCATTTGAAGTCAAACAAAGACAAATAGAGTTGAAGTATAGAGTCAATAAAGTGTAAACCTTGTGATGAGTTTCAAAAAACTTAATCACTTCTTCCATGTGATTTCGATAAAATCCCTGCACCACATAGCTTGACAGTTAAATTACTGGCAATCCAATTGGTTAGGAAAATTAAAGGCAATTCATAGGGCAGATTGACCTGCTCACCTCAACATATCCAAAAAAACCAGAGCTCATATCACCAGCAGGGAACCCCATGGCAATTATATTCTCTGTGATATATGTCATATCCAAATCAAACCCTCCTTCCTGAAGATGAGTAATAGGAATCAATTAGTAAATGTATAGATATACATCATATAATAGAAAGCATCACCAAATGCATGAAAACAGATATCAATATATTTACATAGATTATCTTTACCCACTGGATCCTTATCCCTTAAATTAATTAAGCAAGAATCCAAGCAACAAATCAGGTGTCAAAATGTAAGAAATGAAATTCTCTAAAATGTAAACATCCATATCTCAGAATACAAATTTATGCAATAGGCACATACTTTAAAGCATATTCCAATTATGACATGCAACAGAAAAAAAAAATAACAATCAGATAAAACATAGATTATCAACAAGCACAATGAAGATGCTTAATTCAAATGGTTTACCAAGACCAGCTGCCTCATTCCTTAGTTGATTCTGTACAAACAGAGAGAGAAAAACTTAAGGCCTGCCTTTGCGAATACAGAATTCTCTACGAGGGATATTGCAGAGACTTCATTGTTGATTCACAAGAGAATTTGATTTCAAAAATAGTGCTTTTCTGATTTGAAGAACTTTTTTATTCAACTCTTTCTTTCCTCCTTTTACCAAAATGTAGAAGAAAGATATAACAAGTTTGCCCTTAGCATATATGATATTTCCATAAATATATACTGCTCACTTATAAGAAAAATAAAACAGTAACAAGCAGCTATCAACTTCCTCATAACTGTTATAAGTAGTTCCTAGCTCTCCCTATTGAACATATTTTAAGATTGGCAGTACACTAGGGCACAGACATCTTTTGCTTATCATAGAAAGTTGAAGGGGTAACCACAATAATGTATACTTTGACAGAAACATCAAAGGAGATTTATAGCATCATTCAAGTAAATACAGATTGAGATTGGAAGGAGGAGGACACTGGGCAGGATCAATCAGCAGCAAATTCCCCGAGAACCAGAAATAAATCATGATTAATGAAATTGATCTGTGCATTGCCAGTTAAGATTCAAATAACTCAGCAGAAACTATAACCCCACCTGGTATCTTCGCTTATTTTGAGAGACAGCATGACGAGCCTTGACTTGTACTGCCTTCACTGCATTCTTAGATGTGTCAACTAAACCTTTAGTGATTGTTCCAATAAAACCAGGTTGTGAAGGTGATGAAGTCCCTTCAGAACTATCATCAGTTACAGGAGATTTCGGAGATGAGCGCAGTGCAAATCCACTTGTAAAACGGGCAAAGGTTGATTTTCCAGGACTTCCAGTTGGTGAGTCACCTTGTGAGGGAGCCAATGGCTGCGGAATTTTCAAACTTTTGGCCCATGATGTTATGCCAGCAGCAGATAGCCTTGAAGGCGCATCACGTGGGGAATTATCCACTCCAGGATCTGTGGCAACATGAATTTGTACATCGGGAGCTTTAACAGACGAAGTTGATGAATCAACAGGTCCAGAATCCATTCGTTCGACTCAGATGCCTTGATGATTATGAAGAACAATATTCAAGATCATGACATATAAGAAGTCACTATAAAGCACTAAAATATACGAGAATAATTCGAGAAAAAACAAAAGATGAGTAAGTAAATAAAAAAACAATACCATATAGGTCCCAACTCCCAAATCCCAATGTCCAAAGCAAGTGCAATCAGTTGGAATATAAATGCAATAAGACAAGCAAAGAGCCATCTCATTTTCTGGCATTCACCTTTCCTAATCACTACACTAGTGACAACAAAAAGAAAAGGAAGGGCGGTGGGGGCAACTGCCAAGACAAATGCAAAATTGCACCATCGAGCAGTTCACCATTGATTTCCAATTAGCTTCTCCCAGATTTTAAACATCACATCATGGAATAAGAAATACTCCCACCAGGCCAACTAAAATTTACGAGGTAAACCCATTGATAACAAGAAATGACCATTGATAATAAGAATGACCACTGATCTTGGAAACAGAGACAATGTTGACAGCAAGAAACCACTATTGGCAGGCGGATTTTAGCTGTTGACACTACATTTAATACCAAAATATACTCAAAGCATCATCCCATTGCAACACTACCACTTGTTAACTAGGTAATTATTCTCGCTTTAAGGAGTAACAACTAAGATATAGCAAAAGAAGCATTTTCAGGATTCAAATAAACCAAGATTCAAATCAAAAAAAAAAAAAAGAAAGAAAAAGATTGCTGACATCTCAATTTGAAACCAAAATTAGCAAAACAAGTACATGAGAGTGAATTAAATTAACCAAATTGAGATCTATGGAAATGATCTTACCTTACTAGAACCACACGCAGAGCATAAGCCAAGGGTATAGTGAAGCAGAATTAGGGTTTCAGAGAGAGAGACACGGAGAGAGATGGGAGCGTGAAAATTTATCAGGTATCATCAATTGGGCAGGCAAATGGTGTTAACGCTGTTTCACGTGCTCGGTTTGGTGAACGCATCAGCAGAGAAAGTAATCGTGATGGATAGTTATATTTCAATTTAATTTTATAATCTAACGGTCAGTAAAGACTATTAAATATTCTTTCCATCCTATTTTATTTATATAATTTAAAAAAATATACATGATTTAATCAATAAAAATTATTTTATTTTTTTATTCATAATTCATTAAAATATTAATAAAATTTTTTCATGAATAATTATAAATGTTATTATGGGTAAAATAACTATTTATATATTTAAATTTAGAAATTTTTTAAATATTTTGAGACATTTAAAAAATAAATAATAAGCAAAGAAAGATGGAGAAAGTATCATCTTCATATTTTTAATGTCCAAATGCATAAATTAGTATCAAAACTTTAGGAGAAAAATCTAATGCAACCTTTAACTTTTATTTAAATACATTAAATACGTCCTTTATACTATATATAAATGTGGAAAAGAATAATTGGATTTTTATTAAAGACTTGATGAAATTTAAAATATTTTTAATTACAGTTAATTAAAAAATTATATTTTATTAGTTAATTGGATATATTTTTAAAATTATTTTTTAAGATCCTTATTTGTGTTTTGATTATTTTCTCATTCATACAAAGAGTAAGAAATTTCAAGACTATAAGTGTTTTTATCAATTTGATGAATTTCTTATTGTATAGCCCGTAATGCTATTTTCATAAAGCTTCTCATTAAATAAAAAAATATATATTTTTTAAATAAATACATATATATAATTAAACTTTTCAAAATTTTAAATCTTTATCTTTATTAAATTTGTTTTTTTATCAACAAAGCGAGGCTCAAGAGCTAGCCAAACATCGCGGGAAGAGGAGAGATAATGAACATTAAGAAGCATTTCATCAATATATATGATAACAAGGCATTCGAAATTTTTTTTTATATTTTATTTATTCAACATTTAATTCTTTTAAGATATAAAGGAAGAAAATCTATATTTTTTCTTTATATTTATATGGTTTGATTAGGTATATTTTTTAAAAAATAAATTTTCAAATAGAATATATATAATATTTTATTTAAGAGAGAAAAAAAAGAAAAATATATTATTTTTGTTAATATTTTTTTATATTTGTAACATTTGATTCGATATGTTTTTAAAAAGTAAATTTTTAAATAAAATTTATATAATTAAAACCGGTACGGTAAATAGTTGAAAATTTTAATTTAAAATATATATATAATATTTATTAATATAAAAATTATAGTTTACTCGGAGAGCCTTTTTAAATAATATCTCATGTCAAGCTAATTTGTTTAAGCAAAAATTGATTGTCCTTCTTGTGATTACGAGAATAGTGGCATGTGATTATTGGTGACAGTCGACAATGGTGGCTAACAATAATCATTAAATTAATAAATGTGTATTTATAAAATTATATTTTGTCCATATCTGAAAAATATTTTCCTTTAATAAGAATAGAAAGTCATTGATCATAAAAATAACTTAATTTTTTTTTACTAGAAAAATATTTTCCATGTGTTAATTTTTCTAAGCATCCCAAACACTGGAAAATTTAAAAAAAATATTTTTCATATAAATTATTTTCTAAAAATAAAATAGAGTCTAACAAAAAAAAAATGCAGTTGAACGTTAGAAAACGAGAATAAATCAATAATAGAATCAGTATTTTAGGTTTTATAGTATAAGTTACTTAAGTTCATAAAGATAAGAGATCGGACAAGATTCAAAATTAAAAATAATAATAACCTTTAAAGGAAGAAAATAAAAATAACCTTCAAAACAATCACTCGTGCACCTTGCTCTGCCTTGGCAGACCTGACATGACACATCACAAGTCCAACTGTTAGAAGGTATATCCATTTTTGTTTTACCGAAAATGAATTTTTTAGATTTGAAATAAATTTAAAATTGAAAATCATTTGCTTTTATTTTGTAAAGTAAATTACCCGTTGAATAATAATTTTATAAACTTAGGAGAACGAAGATTTTTTAAAATTTTGAGTTGTTTAAATTTATAAAATTTATTTGAAAATTTTCATTTTGTTGATAGGATTTAATTTAGTTATTTTCAAATAGATAGAACAAAAATGTAGAATTTTCATTTCTCGAAACACAAAATTTGGATTTATAAACGAATTTCGTGAAATTCATTTATTAGAAATAAAAGCAAATACTAACCTTTATAAATAATCAGTCGTGCAATTTTGGATGTTGCCTTTCCTTGTAATTGTTCAATGATGTTTTTATGCATCCCATCAGTCCAAGGCAGCAATTCATGATATGTGCGCTTGCCAGATGTAAGATACTTCCAGAAACAAGAAGTAATAACCATCCGTTCGAGCTGAACAGCATTTTTCAGCAAATATAACGCCAATGCAAGTTGAGTTTCAGTGCCTTGAAATCCACCAATTTCAACTTCTTTCAAGCGAGGATAATGGTATTTCTGGATTTCTTTCATTGTTCTTTCTTCAATATCAAACGCGTCATATAAATGTATACCCGGTTTTATCTGTAACAAGTACCATAATCTCAGTTCATATATGGAAAATTGGAAAAGCACAAAGATCATGAAATATTTGTTGGACGAAAAATGAAATCAGAACCCATTATTTTGTGAAAGAGGATCTTGGATCCTATAATCCTATGAAAAAAACATATCAGATCACAGCAACAGAAAACTAGTCATTAACTGAAAGCAGTCTAAGAAACTATAAAAGAAAAGTAGTTGACTCACCGTCAAGTTAAAAATCTGAAGAAGAGGGCAGGCAATTAAAACATGAATAATCTTCCAGATATTATAAGGTTCAATGCCAGAATAGAAAATGAATTCCAGTTGCTTCAAATTGCCAATTGTTGCTATGCGACTGGGTATATACTTCAGCTGGCAGGCCCCATAAAGAGGAAAACAAAATTAGAAACAGTACATATAATCAGAGAGAGAAATAGGACATGCTTGAGCAAAACATGAACTAACTATGAAATATGACAAATTGGTATACCAATGTTGTAGTGCTGGACACTATTAGTGATTGAAGTTGAGGAACAGCATTCTCAAATTTATTGAATAAATCACCTGGAAAGCTACTTTTGCATGGCTTTTGACAAAGAACATTTTGCAGATTGGGAACATCAGAGAACACGATGTTAAAATTCATTCGATCAACGAAAACCTCAAGAGTGGTGAGATTTGTAGCAGAGAGCTCAATCTCCTCCAATCCTTTACAAAAAGATACAGTCAACATCTTTAACTGCAGGAATGGGCCATAAAAGCTCAAAACAGGAGGACACAAACACCAAGCCATTCTCAGTCTTTCAAGATTACAACACCTTGACAAAATAAATAACAGTATACTTTGATCTAGTGGGGTAGATATTAAATCAAGGAACTTCAAGGAATGTAATTGGCCATTAAAATCCTGTTTAAGTATACAAGAATTTAATTCCAGATGCTTCAACTCGGATGCATCAGACAAATGCTGGAAAGAAAAAGCATATAACTCATGCTGTTTTCTGTATGAAATACCATAGCATGAACAGATAATCTTCAGCTGCTCAACACCCAGCTTAACTGCGAAAGTGATCCATCGATCAATGTCAGAAGCAAACTTCCAGCCAAGGCAAAAAGCCACTCTAAAGGAACTGATGTTCGGACCTTTATATTGGTTTAAGAACTTATTTACCCATTGCACAAATGCACATGTATATTGTTGACATTGATGAGATTTAGTGTAACAGAAACCAGCCGATTCACAGTCAAAGTTGAGCTCGGACCTTGATGCATGGAGATACCATAAATAGAGATGCCTCCATTTTCTCGACAACAATCTTGTTTTAACAGCATCTTTTACTGTCAAATATGATAAAATTGAAGCAAGAATTTCATCTGGCAGCTGACTAATGCAATCCTCCTCAAAATAATCATTCTACATGGTTAAAAAACACAATGTTAGGATAAATTGTCAAGAAAACCAAAACATATATTGTAAGCATTCCTTTAATCATTTGCCCAAGAGAGCGTTTTTGAAGATCTGAACACAAGAATTTCTAGACAGGCATTAAATTGTTAATCTACAGCAGTTTATAAACCATATAAAATTGAATATCAGATATGGTACCCAGAGCAGCAGGTTACTGAAGCCTGTAACTTGATTGCTTCATTTTGGTTTGTCTCAATGCCTAATGGTTTGGTCGACAAGTGTTTTGTTGGTGCAACACATATAGTAAATTTTAGTGCAAAAGCCTATTAAAATTTACAGAACTATTTACAAACTTCAAATGATCAGATTCAAGAAGACTGTACCTTGTTTGAATTTTCTTCAAAGGGCGTCAAGAAAGTACGTATAAAATTGGTTACTATAAGTTGCAAAGCCATTTCACTGAATGGAGATCAATGCTGGTTTCAACCTGCGTCAGTTGATTACTCACAAATAATTATCTTTTTAACCGTAAAAGTAATGATAAATTAGACCGTATGATAAATAATTTTGATGCAAAGAATCAATTTTTACACAAAAACTCTGTTTTTAGCAGTAAGGAATCAATGTTTGGAGATCCTTTTAAAAGAACGTAGATAAAAAGAAAACAATTTGCGATCAAGATTAAAAAAAGACTCGAGTTTTAGGATTTTATCACTTAGAACATTACAAGAGTTGTAATTTAATTTAATCCAAATACAGGTTTAGAAAATAAACCATTGGACAATGTTTTAAATTCCAAACAGAAAAATAAAGCAGATAACGCCTGGAATAGCTCTCTCTCAATATGAACATTGAAACTTTTGAAAGAATAAGAGAAGCTAAAGGAACAGCATACCTCAGACTTGGAACTGAAGGATTTCCTTCCGCTTCGAAGTGGTGAATTGAAGGTTCTCTCTCTTTTCAGGTCATTGCCCTTCCAGGTTTATGCGCTGAAGTATGACTCTAGGTTACGCGCGCGCGCGTGTGTTTTTTTAATTACTACTATTATTCATTTTACTCTCAATAATTTGATAAATTTATTTTATAGATTAGAATTTTGACTTTTAAAAATAAATTAAACATTTTTTATTTGATTTTCAACTAAATAACTTCGGCTACTTTTGCTTATTTTTCTTTTATCATTCAGAGTCTATTTATCCAATTAATTAATTTGTATCTAATTTTGGTCCGACATGGACAACGATAGAGAAGTGCTCCCTTTTTTTTAGATTTTATTTTCAAAATAAAAATTTTATTGTTGGATTTTATCTGATAAAAATTATTCATAACATTTAGTGCAATAGATAATTCCACTTAATATATATATATGTATAGAGTGAGAGAGATGGACGCTTTATTGGTGGAATATTATTCAATTAGATGTATAGTAACCTTAAACATCCTGTATTCCATGAAGGAATAAATTTTGAATTCAAAAACTTTTTTCTCATGGAACATATCTTACTGTAATTTGATTTATTTATATTTTTTTTTTCTTGAACAAAGATATTGTATGTAATAATGATATAAAAAAAATAAGATATTATGAATAAAAGTTGGAGGGAAATGACTCACTCCTAGGGAATAACAAAGATAATGAATTGAACTCATTTTGAAGATTTCTATTATCACCAAGTAAAACACCAAAATAATTTCATTCAGAAACTCAACAAAATAATTTCTTTATTTCTTTGTTAACTCAACAAAATAGTAATTCATTCAGAAAAATAGTTTCATTGTTTGGTTGCATGATCGAAACCTTTGTTAACTGAGAAAATAGTCGACTCCAGCCAGGGAAAAACATGTTACTTATAAAATATCTTAACACAAGCTGAAATAAACCAGCAATAATCTTAATTAATGAGAATCAATAGTTGGTGACTTTACAAATTCAGGTGAACTATATATCCTAATTGGTTATAGTTCAGCATCTGCTTTAGCTCAACTGGAAGTATTTACAATAGTCACCAATAAATCATAAAAAGAAAAGAAAATCAAACATTCAGTAATTGTTTAAATAGGGTGAGAAAAAAGCATTTCTTCCTTGCTAAATCCTCCCTTGGTGCGATAGGTTGTCAAGCAGGAAACAATTCTCTGTTTAAGCCTCACTTCCTGAATGTCCTGCAGACCCTTCAAGATCCTGAGCTTTCAAGCACCGATGATTTTCTTGCCACCGTGAAGGTGAGAGTCGGTCCTTTGAGCAGGACTACGTCTGAATGGTTTTACGCCCAATGGATTATCCTTACTCTGTCATCAGCAAAAGAAGAAAAAAGTCGATAAATTTATCAAACATCTTTTAAATTTCTTTGACAGAAATAAGATTTATATGTTTTATTTACCATTCGGCAGGTTCCAGCTTCAAGGTCGCAGACAGGGAAATCATGAGGGCAGCAGCTATAGTGGTCATCACAGCAGGTTGCAGACTTGAGAGGGCAGCATCCCCATCCAAAGCAATAGCTACCATACTCATATATGCAGCAGCAGGTGCTTCCCTCTTGGCATGAAAAGTAATCGTCGCACTGAGTGGAGGGCTTTGGAGGAGGAGGGTTGACCGGGGATGGAGGGGTTGGGCCAGGATTAGGGGGATTTGGACCCTTCTTGGTTGGATATGAAGCCTCCATTGCAATTCCACATTTTCCAGTTGTAGTGGTGGCCAAATTACGCTCCAACTTGATATAACCACTTTCACCCCAATCAGGACCCCATGAGTTCCTCACTAACCAATAATCTACACCATTCTCTGTACCGTATCCAACAGCAGCCACACCATGGTCAAGCTGTGTGCCGCATCTACCAGTAAAAACACCCTGCATTGAGGAAGTAAAATTAAAGACAAGTACAAAACAATCAATGCCAGCAAAGATTTGTACTTTAAATATTCAACTTGTTATATGATTCTGATGCATAAGATATATTGAGTTGAGTCAAGAAAATTATGCCAAACCAAAAGAATAGGCATTATAAACTTAGTTTCTGTACAACTAATACTCACAAAATATGACATTATTCTTGTTAAACTGGACATTTTCATTAGGCAATAAAGAATAATTACCGATTGGTAAAGTTGGAAAGCCCTGCCACCAGCTTCAATGGCAACACTAACTGGCTGATTTGCCACAGCCTTCTTCAAAGATTTCTCATCATTTTCAGGAACATCTTCATATCCATCAATAGTAACTACCTTAGCATTTTTCTAAAAGGTGCAAGATCAACAAATAAAATTAGAACGATCAATATACCAATCTAACTACAGAACAAAGATTAAGTAAATAAATAAATTTAGCATACCCTGTATGGATCACAAACATTATCGACAGCCTTATATGGGTAATCTTGTTCGGTATCAATACCACCATTTTGGATAATAAATTCAAAGGCATAGTCCATAAGACCTCCATTGCATCCCTGGTTATACGACCTATCACAATCTACCAACTCCTGCTCTGATAGAGAGATTAGATCACCAGTTACAATCTGGTTAATCCCTTCTACTGCAGCAACAGTTGAGAAAGCCCAGCAACTCCCTTCAATAAATGAAAACAAACAATTTATTTTCTTTCATGAAAAATCAAGAAATATCCCCCCTAAGGAAATAACACTAACAAGTCAAAAATCAATTGGTGTCCATAGTTTCCAGGAAAATCCTTGGAAGAACACGTCATGCTTCCAGGTCCCACTTCAGAACCAATCAAAACCAACAAAACTCAAAAAATTAAAAAAAAAAAAAACGCTAAGAAACAAACTTACCACACTGTCCTTGATTCTTGACAGGAACAACAGCTCCTTTTTCTCTCCAATCAACCTTTTCCGGCAAATCATCACCTTCTTTATACAAATGCCTACTTTCAGTCTCCATCGATGCCCCCAATCTATTCTTCCTTTCCATCCTCGTACCCAA
Source organism: Jatropha multifida (assembly GCA_948099535.1). Classification (NCBI taxonomy): domain Eukaryota; kingdom Viridiplantae; phylum Streptophyta; class Magnoliopsida; order Malpighiales; family Euphorbiaceae; genus Jatropha; species Jatropha multifida. Next base: position 52,507 of record CANUEX010000356.1, read on the forward strand.
GAACATCGACCGGTACTCCTCATTAGTCAGATCGGCGAACCGGTTCAATCCAAGCTTATAACTCCGATTAACCGAGTTATGCTCATCGATGAATTTAAGATTATCTTTAAAGATCTGAAACCGCTTCTCCTTCTCGCCCAAAGCATTATAAGCCTTCCCATGTTTGACGAGCCACATCTCATAAATTCTCCTAACATTAGCGTCTGTTCTTTCTTCTGGGTTTTGTCCATGCCTGATATTGTAATCAATAATTGACATGTCCAGCGCTAAAGAAGAGAAAAAAAGGAAACCACATAGGATGAAAAAAGGGAGAGATCTTCCAGGAGAAGCCATAGCTGTTGGGTTGGGTTGGGTTGGATGGTGATATGGGTGATTTTGCTTTACGCTGCTTTTGAGCGTATATATATATATGTAGGGAGAGATTTATATTTTTAGATTCGGATCACTACATGTATAAGGACAGGTTACCGGTCAAGGTTGAAGAGGCAAGAATTAGGAGGACGAAGCTGCGTTGAAATAGGAGTTGTATATTTGTCAAGCAAGGTAAGGTTAATATGAGCTGGACCCACCTAATACGGAGAGGGGTGTGTGGATTTTCATTTGTGCCGTTTTTGGCTAAAACGAATATTGTTTTTTAGTTTGTAGCATGTGATAGCCTCAGCAAATTAGCGGTCGGCACATGTGATGATTTTTTTATCTTTTTCAATTGAAATACGTATAATTTAATTTAATTGAACTCTGTTTTAATGATTATGAAAAATGGAGAATCATTGGATTCCGCCTTATTAGGAGAAATTTTCATATTAGTTTGAAATTAGCATTTGATGTTAAATTTCTAATCCTGAGTAATATAAAATCTAATATTAAGAGAAATAAAACCATAATTGGAATATAAAGAATTATTATTTATAGGTATTAATATTTTATCATCTAATCGCTTAATAATTAAAGCCTAATTATTAAACCAAACAAATCCTAAGTGGTATTTTTTTGGCAAGTCTAATAGTGACCTCTATCCCATAGACCTAAATGTTAATTTAAAAATTGAAATAATTTAATGAATAAGGTGAAGGGTGTGAATGGAACAACGTTTAGGTGGCTTCCCTTAATTAAGAAGGGTTTGTTAATTTTTTTTAATTATAATATAAAAAAATCCAATTATTAGATAGCAAACGTGATGGGTATGTGATAAGATACTGAAGTTATTGCTTGTGATTTGCTACTGTTTATTGGGGAAAAACAACCCAGAAAGAACAAACATTGGCATTTTCGAATGAGATTTATTTATTTATTATACATTAATAAATTATTTGATACATGAAAACTTTTGCACTTGATACAGTGAATGAAAAGAATTATGAAATTGAATTGATTGGATAAGCCGAGTATCCTGACTCGTGTGAATATAAAATATTTATCAACAAAGAAAAAAAAAAAGAGCATGCCTAATAGACCAAAATAATCAATAAGGCCCATATGTCACAGGCAGAAATGGCACTAATGCAAAGGCGGGGAGCATCTGTCCACTGGGGCTAAGACGAGTCACTCCCATCTCTTTATCTTACAGGATGGTGACCCCTATTACTACGAATTCAAGGGTCCACCATAAGGGAGGGAGTTTCTAGAGTCAAGAATAAGAGAGTTAAATATGTATCAATCACATTGGTTTTGTTAGTTATGGTAGGGTAGTGTTTTAATACTCATTGGTCGCTAAAGCGAAGGTCACTGTCAAATGGTTTGATTCTTTTGGAAAATGAGTATATTGTGTTTTGTTATGAAAAGCATGATATGAAACACTCAATTGATATACCATATTTACTATCTCAAGGGCATTGTTACCCACAAATGAGGAGACAAGTGCTGAAAATTAGAACAAAGCATCATGTAATGCTTAGAATGGTGAAGAGAACGTGTAGTTATATGTTCTGGGACCTTTCAGGAATCCCATGTGTATCGAAAAAGAGGGAAACATATTGGGATACATTGATCATTAGTACTTTAAAAGGAGTACTTATTGTCTTATAATTACCCTTTGCAACCTGGGAGAGAAACGTAAATATTTGGATCAATTTGATTGATATTGGTGTAGCACGAGATAGGAAAATACTTTTTGATACTCTTGCTCTTTTTGGGTCAATTTTACATAGATTACAATAGAGCATGTGATTTGGGGATTGGATATTATGTAACAGTTTCAATTCAACGAAAACTTTACGATTTTTTCCAATTTATCACGTGATTTAGGTTTTTTAATATATTATTATTATTATTGGGCCAAGAATGAAGCAGCCAGGGCCCTGCTTACAAATGATAGGCCCAATATCTTTGCGGTCAAAACTGACATTTTAAGGAGCATAAGTCGCATAGAGCATAATAAGGTCCATCCAATCAGAAGCAAAGCCCATTTTACTCATCATAGCTTTCGAAAAACTCTAAACCACCTTGTCGTGAGCTTCACTGATATTTTACTCATCCAATTTCCTAATCTATTAAAAATTTTTAAATTGTTGATGTATTACATAAATATTTTTTCCTTTAAAAATGATAAAAATGTTTTAAAGTTTTTTTTTGAATTGTTAATTTTTAATTGATAATCTAAATTTTAAATATTTAGTTAGTTTAAAGTTTGCTTTCCTCTTTTCTCAAAGCTAAAAGAAAAAGATACAAATTTAATTACTTTACATAAATTATAATAAAAGAAAAAAACATATTAAATGATATCATAATGTTGAGGTAACAAATATATATGTTATCATTATTGACATTTGCTAAGTAGAAATTTTGAAAAATAATTATATATTATAATTTTGTTACAAAATTATTTATGATTATATTTATAATTTTTATGAAAAATTATAAATAATATTTAAAAAGATGAAAGGAACTGACTGAATCTGATTGATCCGGTCCAATTTGTCATTCAATCATTAAATCGATTCCATATATAGCAATTTTGAAAAAATTGGTTACTATATATATATAAATGTATACTTTTATTGATTTAGTCCTATTGCTTATTACAAAACTCATAACCAATCCCACAACACAATGAATGGCTACTGAGCAAGGAAATGGAGAATACTCATTCCTATTCAACAGCTAAAGAGACTCCTGTGCAATATGATATTACGAATGAAACTCAATATTTTTATTAAAATGATAGTATTTCTGTTTGTATAATTAAAAAAAAAAGTAAAATTTTTTTTTTTATAAAATTTTGAATTTCATTTAATTGGTTTATGAATAGAAATATCTAGAAGTTCTAGACAAGATTTTTTGCAAAATTAAAATCCCTTTTTTACTATGCAGGTTATGATCACATCTTTCAAAGGAAAGTAAAAAAGGAAATTATTTATAAAAAAAAAGTGAAGAAAGGAAATTATTTAAAATACCAACAAGGCAACACCAACAAGTCTCTCTCTTCCAACAGTCAATATTCCGGCACAGGCTTGTCTTCCTCATCCGGCGGAACCAACGCCCATTCTCCATCTTCTCCTCTAACCATCCCTTTGTTTTTTTCTATCCACCATGACCCAGGAACCATACACTCATCTTTCAAGAACTCACATGACTTGTTAACGAAAGCCAAGCTTCTCTTAACTTGCAGCTTAAACTCCTTATCCTCACCATTCCACCCTGCTACTATATGCAACATGGCCTGCAAATTATGCCAATCACTTGGGTTTTTCGAATCCTTCAAGCTCGGAGACTTCCTCGTATCTATTTCAAGTTCAGTTCCAGTATACTGATACCCCATCAATCTTCCTGGATAATGTGGAATAACATCAATCTTATTTCTTATATGCAAAACCTTAAGATTTCCATATTTTTTGAATCTCTCATTAAAGGCCTTATTTCCTACTTGTGGTGACCCGAACACGAAAGCAGCTACTGGAATATCAGTAATGCCATTTTCTACAATATCAAAAGCTGCCAAAATTGATAAACTAGCACCAAGACTATGTCCAGTAAATATTATGCTCAAATCTTCATCTTTATATTTTTCTCTTAATTGAGTAATCTTCGTCAAAAGTTGATCCCTTGCGCTTATTCTGGTAAAAGGCGATCTCGAGTCATCAGAAATGTAAATCGTTATCCAACCCAACATTACTTTAGGGACCTTTTCATGGTCCTTGTCGCTATCGCTATCACTGCTACTGTTATTATTCTCTTTAAAGTCATTGCTACTGACCTTCAATAGTGGTTTAGCCGATTTGAGCTTTGCTCCTAATATATCAACCCACTCATAGTTTCTAGTAGTTCCACGAAACGCGATGTAGATTTCACGCCGGCCGATGACTTTTGTATGTTCATCGGAGGTGACAGCTATGTAGCCGATCCAGTTAGATTCTCGGTCCCAAGATTCGCGGGACTGAGAATGAAGCAGAAAGGCTTCAGGTAGGCTAACCCGAGCTGTGCCATAAAGGAAAGAATATACTGTATAATTTTCAGCGTCTTGAAGCATTACTTTATGGAAAAAGCTGTTCTTACCGTAACGGCTGGTGCCGCAGTACGGGGAGATTTGGTCGTTGTTGAAGGCGTCATATGTGGCTTGGCAAAAGTCGCCGCACCGGAGAATGAGTTTACGGAGGTCTAGGTCAAGTGGATCGAGCAGGTTTTTCCAGTCGTTGGAGCCGAGAATTTCGGGCCATGGCGTTCGTTGTTGTTTTGTCGTTTCCATGGAAATGATAATTAGATAAGAGATGAGGAAAGTGCGTTGGAGGAAAGAAAGTTTATGTGGGCATTTCACATCGCCACATCGGTGTTGATATATATGAAAAATTTTATCTTTTTACGAAATTGCTTTTTCAAAGATTAAATGTATATTTTTAAACTTACAGACTAATTAAGGTGGCTGGTCTTCGAATCAACATTTTTACTTGGTAAAGTAGAAATATATATTTTTTTTAAAAAATAGAAAATAATTTCTTTAAAGCAAAAAATAGCATGTTGACTTGAGGCTCAGTTCATCTACCTCTCTATTTTTTTATTTTTTCCAACTGTTCAGGCTGCTTTGCCGCCATCATCTGGAACAACAACACTTCCGTGTGAGAATATGTAGAATAATTACCAATAATTTACTTTAAATGATTAAAAGTTTCTTAATCTCTATGCATCAATTATTGGAAAAACTCTTAGACTATATTCACTGTATGAAACGAAATATTAATTTTATTATGATGGGAAAATTAGGAAAATAAAATTTTATGAGGAGGGTCAAAATTCAACAGGAATGGGATATTATTATTAATTACCAAAAACCCCCTAGACCCCAGTAAATCGTGCCGTTTCTGTTTCTCTTTTTTCCTGCATTCAAGATTTGTTATTTCTGTCTGCATTTCGATTTTCTTTTGTCACTTCTCTTTTTCGCCGTCGATTTTACCGCTTTAATTTCTTTATCTCTGGAGAAGTTCTTGAAAAATTTTTTGCTTGTTTCTCTTTTACTATTTACTAATTTTTCTATCTTCAACATTTCTCTTGTGCTTGTGGTTTTATCCAGTTAGACAAACTAATAGGCTAATTTCAAAGTTTCAAAGTCTCCTCCCTTGAGACTTTGGGACATATATTTTGAACTTTTAAAACACTTTTGGGACATTGCTGATCCTCTGTACGATTGTATTTTTTATTATTTAATTTTAAAATGGGGCAAATGTGTAAATTCAAAATCATATATTCTGGTTGAGCACTGCTCATATAAGTTTTACATAGGATAAATTAAAGAGAAGCATAATGCGATGACGATGAGTTGCTCGCCTTTAAATTATTGGAGCTGTTAAAAAAGGATGCGACAGCCAGCCATAGACAAAGGGTTGGAGGGGCCATCCTTGACCCTGCTGTGCTGAGCCGCTCCACTTATAATTATTTATTACAAAAGGTTTATGATAATTACGTACTAACAATGGTGGCTTAGGCTTAGCGATAAGGATTTCGTTTTGTCGCAATGGAGACTTGGTCCGAAACCCATTCACAGGATTAATAATATATATATATTATAAAGAATTTTCTACATTAAAGTTAAATAAAAACAAATAAGTAATTTTATTATCATTTAATTTCAAATCCAGATTTAATTTAATTTTTAATAAATTACTATCTCTAATTTAAATTTTAACATTTTCTTCCTTTTAAAATATTTTATTTTAATATTGAAAAGTGAAAACTATTAAAATGTAAAGATTTTTTTTAATATTTGATGAGAAATAATAAGCTAGACACTTATAGTACACTAATTTAACATTAGAATTTTATTATTTTCCATAGTATAAATTACTATTATTTTATTTTTCAAAATAAAATAAAATAAAAAATGAAAAGCTTACTTTAATATAATATTACAATGTCGAAATTGAAGAGAGCACAGCCCGGAAATTTTTCCTCAAAGTCAAAGTAGTATTATAAAGTTAATAGAATTATGTTAGTTTAAACTAAAATGGTAATTAACAAAATTAAAAATATATTGCTTATATTAAAGTCATAAATGAGTTTCATGGGTTTATTATCATTTTAAATTATTTTTATATGTTACAAGGGAAAATTATAATCATATGCTTGTATTTTATAAAAAAAACTACTTTATCGATATGTTTTTAAAAATAGACTACTAAACTCTTATTCTTGTAGACCTCTTTGATATAAATGACCCATAAAATTTTGTGGAATTCATTTTCAATTTCAGATTTTAAGAGGAGAGAAGAAAAAATATTGATTTCACTTTTATGAATTCAGTTTTATGGAAATCAGCATAAACCGAATTATATCGTCCATACACGAATTTTGTACTTCAAATCCATTTATATGCAACATGAAGATGGTGTAAATCTGGAACAAATAAGGAGGGGTTTTATAAGGAAGGAAGTATAAACAATCATATGAAGCATATACATTGGTTTTCCTTCTGTTCCTCTTCTATTATTCCTATTCTGTTTCTAGTGCATTCTACTTGCTTGCATTTTTCTAGCAATGCATTGATGTCAGAGTAAGATGATCCTCCTTCTTCAGTAGCCCTTCTTGCCATCTCTCAGTGCCATAGTTCTATTTCTTATTTTCTCAGCTTCTTCACCAATCATCAACCGAGTCACTGCCTTTTCTATATCTTCTTTCATCACTAGGATTTTCTTCTCATATCTGGACCATTCTTGGGCACCACACCTATTCCTATCTTCAAAACATCTGTATTAATAAGCTTTTAATTATCAAACTGCTCGGCATAAAGAGGCCATGTAACCATTGGCACTCCTGCACTGACTCCCTCTAATGTCGAGTTCCATCCACAATGAGTCATAAACCCTCCAACAGCTTCATGATCTAGGATCATCACCTGGGGCGCCCATCCCCTTATTATCAAGCCTTTCCCCTTTATTCTATTTATGAATCCTTCGGTATCCATTCTTCCATTTCTTCATTCTGTTTTTTCTCTTCCTTTCTCACAACCCAGATGAAGTTTTGCCTAGAAGCTTCAAGTGCCATAGCAATCTCAAGTAATTGCGAATTTGAGAAGTTGAAAAGCTACCAAAGCATAAATAGAGAACCGAGTTGGCTATTTTTGAGTTCAACCATTTCAGACATTCATGTTCACTAATGAAAGCTTTGTCCCCTCTAATGTGCTTTATCTTTGGCGTCCCTGTTGAAAAGTGAGAGAGGGCCAACATTCCATACTTTTCTTCCCATAACATTTCTGTAGTATTCTGAATATGCTGGCTCTAGCTCATGGAAACTATTCATAAGGTCTCCATAACAATTCAAATCAGTATCTGAAATTTGATCCATTAACTTCTTTAATTCACTCTCAGTTATCTCTGTCAAATATGTTGGTAATTGTAGTTTCGTCAACTTTATTGGTCTCGTAGGCCAGGCACTATAAATCAAAATCTGAATCTACTCTTTTGTGAGGCTCATGCCGTCTAAGACAATCAAACACGGACATAGCAAAAGAACTAGTTCCATTAAAAACAATCTTGGAACCCCAAGCTTGCCCGAAAGTTTTGTAGCCCATGGAAACATCATGTCTGCCACAATACAATCTGGCCTACATTCTTCTAGGACCCTTGCAAGTGGTTCTTGAAGCAGGCTAATTGCATGAAGGAACTTTGGAACCATTTCTGGGTTACTGATAGACATTAAGTTTTCACATCCATCAGGAAGGCCTTCTTCCTCAGAAGGGAATTTTATGATCCTAATGCTAATTTGAACGCCTAATTCTCTATCTCTTTCAATTGATTCAGAGAAGCTAGGTGCATTGAGAGGAGTGGTAACAAAGGTTGCCTTAACACCATGCCTTGCAAATAGCCTGGCCATGAGCCATATATGGAAAGAATATGATGTGAAGTTGACTTGGTTTTGAAACCATGTAGTCTGGAACTGACAGATTAGAGCAAATGATTCACTGATCAAAGAATGATTTAAGTATTTAAAGAGGAGAGGTGGCAGACAAATGTAAAGAGAATTATTTACGTACATTTCGATTTGAGGTGATGCTGTATCAAGGAGTAAGCTTGGACTCTCTATTCCTTAAGCATTTGTCCGCTCATGTTTTAATCAAAATTGTTCATAATTCCAAATTAATACCAGGAGAAGCAGACAAAACCAATACCTGGCGAGAAAGTATACTTGGAGGAAGCGCAATTTCTTCGTCCATTTGACAATTTTTAAATACTTATCAGCTGTATTAGTGACCGTATACAAATTAAAGATAGTGATGAGGTAATGAACAATGTCTTTTCAAAAAACAATATGTCTTTGAGTGTGTTTTTGTTTTAGTTGACTGATTGTATCTTGTGCTGAATGTCTTGGTAGTTAAAAACATTTTATTTTTCTCTGATATATGGTCAAAAGCAAGAATATTTTTTATGGGAATTTCTTTAGTATCTTGACTTGACTAATGAATACATTTCTGAGTGCAATAGTAAACGTATACATTTCTAGAACGGTTTCCATCTCCTGAATCTTTTGGTGCCTACGAAATTTCAGAAGGTTGTATGCTAGATCAATTATTCTGTGACAAACCTTAACAGGATCACACGTTCAATCTGTCCCTCTTAACAGGAATTAATTATCAAATTCTAGGAAGTGTGTGTCGATCCTTTATAATTAAACCTCAGCCTTTACCAGTTATAACACTCTCATCTCATCTCCTACCTTGATTTTAAATTTATGGAAAATATTTCATGCCAGTTGGTTCTGGCCTTTTCAAGCCATTCACAATCACTTCATGTATAGATATTAAGATCAGATTCTGAAATTTGTTCCATCAGCTTTTTATGTTCGTTCAGATCGGTTGTCTCTATGAGATAAGTTGGCGAAACATCATGTCTGCCACAAGACAATCAGGCTGGCTGTCTTCTAAGACCTCTGCAAGTTGGTGTTGAAGTTAAGTTGACTGTGAATTCATGGATTTAGGCAGATAAGTAATGGATGGTTTGAAATTTTTCTTACTAAAGAAGGTATGGAAGATGAAGAGTCAGAAAATCGGTTATTTTCTAATTTGAAGCTAATTACGTATCTGGATTATATTTTCTAAGCACATGCCTTTTTTCGTTGACACCAAATGAATATGAGGGCAAAACACGTATCTACACTCTTGGAATTATTGAACTTTGTGCATTATGCCTTTGAACTTTTATTTATCGATATTAAATCCTTCAATTTCATTTTCATTTAAAATCAAACCTTTATTTGACCAAAAACAAACAAATATTCTCATCGGAAGACAAAAAATAAAAATAAAAGACAAACGAGGCAATTTTTTCTTTTTTTTTTCTTTTATAAATTGCAAAATTTATAAGAAACCATTACTTGGGATGACAGTTTCTTAAGCTAAGGTTTTTATTTTTATTTTCTTTTCTCATTGAGAAAATGAAAAAGTGATAAGACAACAAATCCATTTATTACATTGTGACTGAAATAAAAGTCTTTAAAAGGTGAATTTGACATCGTTTTGCTAAATATTTTTGAAAAAAATACAACCAGTTTTGAAATTATTTGCCTTTAATTGGAAGTATAAATTAATTTTGAATTACAAAATTTGAATTGTGTTATATACTATATGTATATAATTAAAATTTATAAGAGTGAAATAATTATTTCTATTCATACTAATCATGAAAATATCAAATAAATTTCACAAATTTCATTAATATAAAAAAAAAGTTACTAGAAATAGCAGCAATAAAAAACAATGATTTTCTGTGTGTTCTGAGTTTTCAACCTTGCAGAACAGAACAGGAAGCCATGGCAAGTTGTTGATCGGTATGAAATTTCATGTATGAGGTTGATGATGGTCCCCTCAGATTTATGACTAATAAAGAAGAATAAGGAGAGGCAAATTGAGTTTCTTGAACTGTTTGGAATTTTTATTACATGCCTTGAGGAGTTCAAATGCATGCACAATTAGAAGATAGCAAGCAATGAGATTGTTTTGAACAATTGCTACATACAGTAAACTACAGATGCTCTGTATTTTTTAGCTAAGTGTAGTACTTATGAGTTATTTTATTTGCGGGACATAATTTTCATCACTGTAATTATTTAAATAGATTTAATATACGTATATGTTCGTTAAAAGTTCGCCAATTTTACGTTTATTGTGTTTTTTTTTATTTTGAATTAATGAAATGTCACTAATGGCTTATTCATAACAAATTCCTAAATGAATTCGAAAAATGTCAGTTTCGGTACAGATATATTCGGTCCGTGCTTCTTCTCTGTCTTTTTTGTTCCAGATTTGACGTTTCTTCGCACAATTAATGGAAAGCATTATTTCTACACGGGCGTACAGTGCACCCTCTAAAACACTTCAGAAGCATCCATTGAGACATGTAAATCAAATACCTTTTAAACCATAAATTTTCAGACAATAAATTATTAGTTGCATATTGATGTTGAATCCTCTCACAATCCAAATTTGGGGTCGAGAGTCAGATCATAATCTAACTTTACAGAGTCTTAGTTCTCTATTTTCTGAATTCTCTCCTTAAAAATAACTAAAAATTTTGCAGATGTTTTAACTGAAATTGCGTCGTAAACTCTTATTTCTCTAATTTTCATTAACATCCAGTTCTAAGAGACTGTTTGGGTTAATGAAATGTGAAATCCGTTGATTTTGTAAAATATATAAAATGTAGAGTCTATTAATTTTGAAACAAGTGGAATTCGGCGTTTTTATCGATTTGTTGTAAAACATAATTCATGAATTTGAAATATACTTTTAAATAAAATTAATTGAATTAAGTGGCATTATCAATAAAAAATAATAATAGAATTAAGAAAATTGCACCATATGGTGAAATTTCTCTCTCTTCTAAAACAATAGAAACGGAGTCTATCAATTTCATAGATTAGAGTCGTTCTTTTCTCAATCAAACAAATGAACCTAGCAAGTCTATATATGGAATGTATGAATTCCATCAATCCATTATAAATACTTCAATTTCACTCCATTTTATTCTCCAATTAAAATTTGAATTATCTTAAAATGAAATGACCAAAATACCCTCCACAATTAATTGTCAAATATTGACTTCCAAAATTATTAAAATAGCTCTAAGATTCTTAAAATTAAGATTATAGTTAAAATATACTGGAGTAAACTCTCAATGACATTTTCACGTCTACAACATAAGATTTCGACTGACCGACCTTCGAACTTGCGAAGTTGGCCAAATACCCTGTGGATCTCGTTTTATATGGCACAATCCAAAATGGAGTGAATTGGATATTCTAAAAAGTTTAACTTTTAAAATACAAAATCAAAATTCTATATAGCAGCGAAATTAAAAAGCGTTCGTGAAAGTTAATTATTAAGCTTAGAACTTCACTTATGCAAAAGTAGAAAGCTAATTATAACTCAGCTTCTAATTTCTACTAAATATAAAAGGACAAATTAAAATTTGGAGAAATCATAGTATAAAAATTCAAAATACCAATGTTCCATAAAAGTAAAACATTTTCACAATTAGAAACAAAAAATCAAAAACAACTTTGCATTCCTAAAAATATTAATAAATGTATAATCAGAATATAATTTAATACTTTAAAAAATAAAAAAAGAATAATATAGAAATTTATAGTGGTTTGACACTAATTCACCTACACCCACTCCTCAAAACTCATCTTAAGATCATTCATTGTGCTATCACTTTTAAAGGATAAGAGACAAACCAATAATTATAAAAAAATAGATCAAAATCTATATGTAACGTTTAGCTCACTAGATTCCATAGGTTTTGTTCAACTTTATCTTCTATTTTATAAAAAATAGAAAACTCAAATTAAGACATTGGAATTTCATAAAAGATAAAGTCGGTCGATAACCTTTTACAACAAAGCTTATCAACCTAAGCTATACACAACTGTTTCTCCTTAAAAGATCTTTACTCTGCAGCAGATTATACAAATCAATATGGACAAAAAGAAATGCAACTATAAGCAAAAGAAAAAAAAAAAGATTTTGAAAGAAAAAAAACAGTTCAGAACTGTTATTCAAAAGAGTTGTTTTATAATTTTTTTTCCCTTAAAATATTTGCTGTAAGATTAGAAAAGAAAAGAAATGAATGAGGTTGAAGAAAGAAGTTTGAAATATTTGAATCTTTGAATAATGGTCTTTTACTTTTGCTAACATTTGCTTTTGGAAGAGGAAAGAGTTCTTATAAGAAAGAGTGATAACCCCGTTATAAATATAACTTGAGATAATTGCTTTAAAGTGTAATGATTAATTCTTAAAATTTTTGTTTGTTCAAAATTTAAAAGCTCACACGCCAGCCAGCTATGGACTTGAAGGGTTGCTTCTAGAAAGCTGCGTAACTTTTACATTAGAACTGCAGTAGTGTCAGAAGCAAAAAGTGCTTTTTATAGAAATTCATTTAATAGCCACTCTAAAAATCTTTTTTAAATAGGAAAACATGAAAAAGTAAATATTTGGCTATTTCCTTTTAATATTTTTATAAAAACCATTTAAAAATGATTTTAAGAGAGATAAATAACTTTTTATGCTCATAATATAATTTTCTTTCTATCCTGCAATAGTTACTAAGATTTAATAAAATACTAAAAAAAATGTTTCATTAATCTTCATGGTCTTAAATAAAAAATTTTGGATCATAGGAGTTTGATTTTTTTAATAATTTCAACATTAAAAATAAATCTACATAAAATATTTTTTGCACATATACAAATATTAAATTTATTTAATTTACATAATTATCAAAATCTTAGGATAAAATTGACTTTGAGCCAATATACCCCTTAGGATATATAAGGGTAAGTTTAGTCAAAGTTGAAGTTTTTTTTATAATTGAACTCTAAAATAATACTATATGCTTTTAAATAAGAAAACAAATATTATATATATAATCTTCTACTATTTAGGTTTATTTCACCACTTAAATATTAGAAATCAAATGAATTAAGGCACTAATTTTCCCTTCTACTGTGATAACGAATCTAATCATCTAAAGTATCAAAAACCAAATTATCAAATTAATTGATTAGACTTAAATAAATTATTTTAATGCACTAATTTATATGTCATACCTAAAAAAAATTCAGAAAATGACAATTGATGATAGATGAATGACTTAGGTAACGGAGACTGGAAAAGAATAGTGCTGCAATATGATCTATACATAGCCTTAACCACATATGTTCTCCGGCCTTCACTGTTTGTGTACCTGAAATTCATAAATCTTGAATTATATCAACTTTGGTGATTTAAATTATAAAAAAAAATTAATTGCTTTAAAATTTATTATTAATCCCAACAATGAAATTGAGAAATCTCATATGAAATTTTTCAAAAAAAAATTTTAAACCGAATTTATAATGGAATTTATTAATTTTATAAGTTATGATTTATTTTTTTCGATCAAATAAAAGAATATATATAACAAATTTATATAAAATTTAAATTCCATCACTGAAATTCTATTAACCCAAATAAACTCATACTCAATTTTTATTGAATCAACTCATGCTTGTGAATTTGAAATCATTTGAATTTGAAGCGTATGGAAAATTATTATCAATTAATTAATATATTAAGGCTTTATTTGGTTTCTGAAAGTAATTTATCTTTAAAAAATATTTTTCAAATGACTTATTTTCTGCTATTTAGTTGTAATATTAAAAATTAGTTAAAAATATTAAAATTTTAACTCATAAAATAATAATAATAAAAATATAAATATAAATTTTCTATTTTAAAAAGTTTGTTATTAAATATGAGAATAATGTAAAAAAAATAATAAACTATGAAAATCACCTGTGACCAGTGGTGGTCGCGGACGGTGGTGGTGGTTGGTAGTGAACAATAAGCGGTGGTGCTGGCTATCGATGATTGACAAATTAAAAAAAATATAAATTTAATTTTTTTTACTAGAAAAATATTTTTGTTGACTTATTTTTCTGAACGGTTCTAATAATGAAAAATTATAAGAAAATATTTTATTGCAAATTAGTTTCACGGAACATACAGAGCCTAAATATTCCAAGTGCCAATTTAAATTGGTTTGTATTGTCTATTTGTGAAGAACCCAGCTGCACTGTAGGGCTCGGTCCCGAGGCTCTATCTCTATGGTACAATTATTGAAGTGTCGTTTGTTCAAAAGTAGTATTGTCGTATTTTGGCTGTTCAAATCAACTTGCTGAACGAAGTGACCTCTCATGTAGACCAATTCTTGTCAAACATTTTTTGGCTTGTAGGTATTTGGTTGGGTATCTTATTTCTATATTATAACAGAAAATTATAATGTAAATTAATAAATAAAATTTTTGAAGTTAAATATTGTTGACAGTTACCTATCAACTGCTAAAATATCATATGGCTAGAAAACAAAGCTAATTAGAAATTTTGATTTTTGATGTTTTAATTATAATTTTTAACAGTCAAGAGGGCATTTGATTATTGGAATTTGAGAAAATTATTTTTCTATTTCCTAGGAAAGCAATGAGAAATATTTAATGAAAGAGAGAGAGTTTTGTATGTGTCTTACAAGTAGCAGATGGTTCTCACAAAATGGCAATTAAACTCAAATGTGTATGGTATGTTCATTGTGAGTAATTTAGATGACACTTTGATTGTCACAATAGATATTTGGTTTCAGTATCCCAACTTATTTAGAATTTTATAATTTATATATTTATCTCAAATCCGTTTAAAATACATCACAGGATATCTACAAATTTTAAATTATTCAAATTCAAATATATTTAAAATACATCTTTACAAATAATGGATAAGTATCTACTGAATATTTATGACTAAACCTATTTAATATATCAGGTAACAAATAATGGGTACACAGACTTATATCTATAAGTCTACTTATATCCATTACGGATAGTAATTTCACTATCTGTGACCATTACTATCCGTAATCGTTCCAAACTTAATTGTAACTACTTGTATCTTTATTAAATGGATGGGAACAGGACAGATACTCTAAAGTACTTGTCTTGCTTCCATCCCTAGCGGTGATTATTTGAATAACACTAAAGATGTAATTAAAAGATAGGTCTATCGATGCTCAATTATTTAATTCTATTTAGTTTATTTTATTAATTCAATAATCAATTTTAATTGTTTAAGGCAGAAGAAATAATTCTAAAATTACTAATTATTTAAACCTAATTTAATTACATATCTCCCAGTAATGTTACTAAATACGACTTGAACATTAAGTCCTATGATTATTTGATAAAACCTCCTATGAGTCAAACCCTATAACTCCCACATCAAATTATTATTCCCTTGAAATTTATTTCTTTTTTTCATATAAAAAACCTTTTTTCCAATAGTGATTAATGAAATAAATCAATACAAATGAGAAATTCTACTTGGAAGCATTAAACACAATAATATATTATATCGTGAATAAAGAAAATCAAATTTAATATTATAAATTGGAATCAAAGCTACATCAATTCCCTATTATAAAAGTTTAATTCAATATACTAAATAAACTAAACCTAATAAAACTTGTAAATATTGTCATAAGCATCATGAATAATGAAAATAAAACAAAAAGAGTTTAGAAATAAAAACTAGTTGATGAATGACTTGTATTGCTTCCTTGAATCTTGATCTCCAACTTGATTATTTGACTTCTAAACAGAAAAATGATATAGAGAATAGAATGAATAATGAATCAAAAAAATTTTTCAAGGTGTAGAGATCTCATCTTATAAATAGACTTCATAAGACTTTTTTGAGAACGCTTAGGAAAATTATCTAACTTGTCGAGAAAGAAATATAATTATACTAGAAAACAATTAAATCTTATATTTCTTCCCCAATTATGAGTTCAAGTTGATCAATTAGGATGAAACTCAAATTAAGTTATTCTTTGTGGTGATCATTCAACCATATTTGAAATTTGGTAAATTTCTAATTAAAAACCTTCCACAATGAAATCAAAACAATAAAGGAAGCAAAATTAGAAAAGAAATAAAAATATAAATAAAATTAATTAAAAATACTAAATAAAATTTATAATAAAAAATAAAAAAATAAAACGTCAGTCGTTTTAAAAACAACCATGCACATTTATAATTGGCCTACAGCTAGGAAGAAACCCATGTGTGCATGATTTTAACACACAACACCTCCTAAACAATTACCTTCCATCCTAAAAGGCTTTTGCATTTTACAAAATATGAACTAAAAGCTATTTTCTAAATATGCTTCTAAAGGATTATTAAAGTTATGAATAATTATAATTTTAGTGTCTAAATTTTTCATTTTTTTATATTTTGATATCTGAATAATAAATTCTAGTTTATAAACTTTTAAAAATTTGCATTTTACGGTGAGTCCCTAAAAATATGACTATGTAATTATGGGACCCATTTTTTCACTTGTGGCACACATAACTTGACATAAAAGACGTCCAAATCAGCTTGCCATGAGGACTCCACGTAGACATGACAATGGATTTCCAATTTTGTGCTGTGGCGTCAACAGACCGTACCTCAAACCTCAACTAACTGTGACAATTACCTTCCGTCCTATGAAACTACCCAAGTTGATCTGAGCATTTCATAGAAATCAAAGTACATATCACTCAATTAAAGTATAAATACAAACTCAGTTCAAAAGATGTTACTTTCACACTTAGAGCCCATTTGATTCCGCCGTTCGTTTAAACTAGTAACTGTTAGTGGTTGTTGATAGGGTGATGATTGATAGCAGTTAGCTAATTACTATTTATGTTTGATAAAATTTTAATAGTGGTTGTTGTTAAAATATAAAATGATCATTAATGGTAATAATAGTTTTTATATGTTTATGATGTATAATGTATATATGTTTTTAATTTGAGGTGAATATATTATTTTTTATTTGAATGTATTATATAAATAAAATATTAATTAAATATTTAAAATAATATTTATGAAAAATTTTTATTTTTAAATAACTATGAATAAAATGATGGCAAAAGTATTAATTTTAAAAAAATTATTAACAATTATTTTTGCGAGGTTAATAAAATATAAAATAATATAAATATGAATCACTTATGAGCTAATACGAAAAAGTTTTAAAACATAGATGATGGAAGTAGCTGATTATTAATTGCCGATTAAAATCATTACTAAACATCTACAACTTATATTGGATATAAAACATCTATCTACGACTTAAATTGGCCGAACCAAACGCATCTTAATCTTAACAAATAATTAAACTACTAAATTATGTATATGAAAATTTATTCCTCATTTCATATCAATGTATGTCTTAAATTATGTTTTAATCTTCAATGAAATTTTAAATGTTGTGTTGGTTTGAAAGAAACACAAACAATTGTAAAAATGAAATTTATACTCTAACCTGTGGAGAGAAATCTATTTTTTGTCTTTTATTTGATAAAGTTATGTGAAAATATGAAAATTTAAGCTAATTTAATCTTGTAACTACTTTGGTTATTGAAAATTATAATACCCTAAAATTTTTATTTCAAAACATTCCCATTTAAATTTAAATTGTAAATTATTAGCCAATAATATTACGCCACGTAATATTATGGGAATCGAAAATCATTTTGGTTCGCCCGAAAATTTATTGAATAACCATTAATCGATTAAAAATCGGACCAATATTTCTT
>CANUEX010000375.1:0-35174 GCA_948099535.1 Jatropha multifida
ATAAAATTGTAATTTATATTTGATTACAATTTTACCTAGATTATTAAGTATTGACTTAATTAATTTATGTATAAAATTTATTAAGATAAATTTTAGATTAAATAAACCTAATATTTTATTTATGATTTATTTATTTAAATAGTTAAATAAATAAATATAATAGATTAAATTGAAAATCTCAATAATATATGTATTATTATTTATTTATTTAAATTGTTTAAATAAATAAATTAGCACATATATATTTAGTTATAATTTATTTATTTAAAAGGTTTAAATAAATAATTATAATTAATTTATTTATAACCTAGGGTTTTTCTATATAAGGTTTAATAAACAGTATAGACTGTACGTGAATTGAACGGAAGAACAAGAATTGTTGTTCATAACCACAAAACAAAACAGAGAACCTATGATAGCTAGCACCATCATACGCTTTAACCTCTCAACCCTCTAAAAGTAGTTTTAAAGTTTTTCAACTGTCCATTCGTGTGGATACTGCTAGAGGCCGGATGTGTGGACGGCTTATGGTTTGCGACAATCTAGCCTTGTAGATCGAAATTTCGAAGAACCTGTGAAAGAGGTATTCTTCTTAACTAATTTTATTCTTTTATTTGTTTAAACGGATCCCTGTTGGTATGATTAATTTGTTTTAATTATATTATTCCGCCACGTATATATGATATCGAAACCCAACAATATCTCGTTCCATACCCTATAGTATGTATATATATTTATCACTATTGGTTTCATGCATTCAATTATCTACTACTATTAAAAAAAAATAATGAAAGTTTACTATTTAGTTAATTTTTATTGACCTTCATTATACTAGCGCGTCTAAATTTAATTAGATAAATGGCAGAATATCACAATTATACATGTAGAGATAATATATTTGCTTGTAAAGACAAAGCTGTTATCATAAGTTGTGTTAATAGAAAATTACAATTTATGTTATACATATGTTTAGCTTAGCACTATCGAAAAGCTAAAAATTCAAAAAGCAAAATAAGAAAGGGAAAAAGAGATGCCATATGTGCAAGCTTTAGTGGAATAAAATTGCAAGTTAAATCCATTCAAGACCATCATCAAAATCACATATGATTCTAAAATTACGTTTTATTTATACTACACTATAGGCAAGTGTAGCTACTTGTACTTTTATTCTCTATATTATGATAAAAGTACAAGTAGCACAATTAAATGGAGGTCAATAAATTTGGATTTAAACAGTCCATACATAGTATATCAATTCAGACATCGTTAAGTCCAGAGTTTGGACATCTCAAATTCGCCAAAAGTGATCTAAGCGGTCCCCTCCCTATTTGCCAAAAGTGACCTAAGTGGTCATCTCCCAGTTTGCCAAAGGGACGTAAGTGGTCATCCCATAGTTTGTCAAAGGGAACTAAGCGGCCATCCCTCAATTCACTAAAAGTGATCTAAGTGGTCATGGTTTGTTGAGTTCATTGTTCAGACATCCCCTAATTCACCAAAATGATTTAAGCAGTCCTATTTTGCTAAATCTATAGTTTAGACATCTCTAGTTTGCCAAAGCGACCGCAATCTAATTTCTTTAAGTTCATAATTCGGATATCTCCAGTTTGCCAAAATGACCTAAGTGGTCCATAAATAGCCCATTAATTCGGACATAAAGTAATTCTTCAGTTCAGTCTTAAGTGGTCCATAAACAATCCATTATTTGAGACATAAGCAATTCTGCAATTCGGACTTAAGCGGTCCTTAACAAATTCGGATTTAAGTAGTCCAGCAATTCAAGCTTAAACAACTCATATTTTAGTCATCCATTAATTTAAATTTAAACATTTGTTGGACATAAATGACTAACACTTTTTGGAAAGACTATTGATAATATACAATAATAAAATACATAAAAGAACAATATATAAATATATTAAAGGATATTACATTTTTAAATAAACTCTTATTAACAAATAATACATAATTCTCACAATCTTTATTATAGTAGAAATTATCTAGGCTCGAATATATATATTCTAAATTTACTCTAAGAGGGACGGATTTTCAAATACTCTAAATACTCAATTTTGATGATTAAAACTTTCTTTAATATTCTCCATCCTCCCTTTCCCAAACAAATGGTTTGCCATTCAAAAATTATAAGAAATAAAAGGTTAAATATTTTTATATAATTTTTTAAAAGTAAATAAGATTATGTAAATTTAATTTGTCAATTGTCTTACACGATAATACATATTTAGTATTTACTTCTAACAAAATGCTTTTTGCATGTTTCAGATATAACTTCTAGGGGTGATCCCGTCTCAAAATGTCAGGATTTGAAAAATGAAATTACAGTCGTGTCCTATCCTATTGGGTATATAGTTTTGTTCTATTTCGAGAAAAAACGAATCAGGAAGGGTACCTGGGACAAAATTGAAATAGGTTTTTTGGGGTAATGAAATTTTCCATATTTTTAATAAATTAATTTTACGATAAAAAAGATGAAAATATATAGTTGTAATCACAGAATATTAATCAATAGAAACTTGATTAAATAAATAAATAAATAAAATTAAATAATTCAATTATTAGTCCATAGGTAAGCTCATAATAGAAGACATCTTATTAATTACCACCGGTAAACTCATAATATTAGAAGGCAGCTTATTATTAAGCATAATAAGAAAAAATACTTCTAAAATATTCACCATAGTTTAATTTTACATATATTCTGTGAATTTTAAACTGTTAAACTCAAAATAATATAAGGAAATTTATTATTAACAATAATAACATAAAATAATTCTAAATACTCACTACAATTTAATTTTAAATTTTTAGAAAGATTTGCTTATTTCATTAAACAGAATAAAAATAAGAAAATAAATCAAATAAAATTTTAGTTTAATTTAATTTAGAAGTTATATCTTAAGCATTTTAACTTTCAAACTAGTTTTACCGAATAATTTAACTTGTAAAATTAGATTAGGTAAACATCCATTAGATATTAATAATGCGAAAAATATGAAATTTATTTTTTTTAAAATTGGCTAACAACACATCACAATATTTTGCACATGAAATAAAAAAATCTTTAAAACTCTTGTTATTAATAAAAAATGTATGTAATATTATTAAAACTTATAATTTTAAAAGTACAGTTGATTTTTTTTAAAATTCAAAATATTATAAAATTAACGCTATAAAATTTATGAGTGAATTTATATATTTTATTTATTTATTTTTTAAATTTATTAAACTGAATGACATAAGTCTTGGTGTGCTTTGAAAGCCGCCTCTACGAGGATAGTGATATATGTGTACTTCCATTTGTACGGCCGCTGCGGTTTTCGCAGTTTATAATTTGGTTTGATTTGATTTGATTTAATTTTTTATTAGGATTTTATATATACATCTTTTGACTTTATCATAGCCAATGAAATAACTCTTCATTTCTTTTAAAAAGTGTCTTTACGACAGTAATGAATAAATAATATTTTTGAAGATTCTTAATTCTCGCGTTTGGCAGTTAATAATTTAGTTTGATTCGATTTAAATTTTTATTATAAATATTTAAATTTAATATATTTAATTATAAAAAATATTAACAAGTTATTTACAATTAATATTTTATTTATTATAAAGATAATTTGAGACGAAAATGACCTAATTTAATATTAGGCTCTTGAATTCATTTTTGTAAGTGGAGGTCAAATTCAGTCCCTCGAAGTTCTATTAATTAATTAAACAATAATAACAAAAAACAGACAAATGATGATGAGATGGGGAACCAGAATCTAGCGTTGCTTGGCAGTTTGTGAAGCTAAGCTGCAAAAGCGGTTCACATGCAAAAAGCTTATTGAACACAAATCAAAAATAGTAAACAACTATATTATGACTGTTCAAATCTGTGGGTGACCTCCTCGTGACTCTACACCCTCATACTCACACAAACAGGGGAATCTTCAATCAACCCTTCTTACCTCTTTTGGCGTTTCTCTCAGTTCTGACGAAGTTTACTGTCCCCACTTACCCTGTTTTTCGTGATGACATTTTATGTGTTGCCACGTGTACATATATCCATTGTTTGTGCAGTAAACTTTGAATTTTGTTGGATAATTGTATTGCAGAAATTATAAGAAAAAATGTGTTTCTTTTTTTTTTTTTCATTTGTTACTGTACACTCTGCACTATCCAGTATAAAGCTCGTTAACAGGCATACAGCCCACGAGAAGAAGAAATAACAACAGACACGATGGTTTATCCTTATGACTGAATTAATTAATTTGATTAAGATTCATGAATTTCTTAATTTACTTTAGTTGTCTTAGTTTCTGTTATCGGACAACTTTTGAACTATTAACATTTTAACAAAGTTAAAACAGTCTATATTAATTATATCATTTGGTGCTATATAGCCTTGATAATAACTTTTAGAGTATGAATGAGTTTTTTTAGCGTTTCAACGTTTCATAAAACTTAATTAAATTTTTCTAACAATCTTACCAATTGTTTTTTTTTCCTAAATTCAGCTAATTTTTTCTAAATTCAACTAATTTAACGGCTAATGTTATTTTTGTTATTTTAAGTTAAACAACTAATGAAACAGTTCTAATTTAATCCGTTATGTAAATGATTACCAGCTAAAAATTAATAGCTAATGGCTAATAAAATAACTAATAGTTACTATAACCACTCATGACTACTAAAACAATTAATATTACCAAACATTCCCTTAAACATAATGACCCATTAATAAAAAGCCTAAGGTAAATTACTGAATCAATGAATATATTTAAATTTAAATTAATTAAGGCAAACTATAGAAAGCAAAGAGCAAATACAGATAGACCCAGCAACACACGACAGCCTACACAACAACAAACAAACAAAGACTCACTTTCAATTATCTTTGGATACAATTATCATTTACCTATCTTGCAAACTTGCTTTTCAGCAGTTCTCAGAAAACCTTTATTTTATTGCAACTCAAATTCATTAAAGTCCTCTCCTTATGAGAGTTTAGGGTTTTCGTCTCCATGACGGCTAGGTTATGTTCATTATGGATTAGGCAGAGACTGATATACAGTCCTGCCAATTACAATGAGTGCTTTAAGTTGGAACTACGGAGGGCTTAGGTATAACTATGCAATTCGATATCTTAAAAAGCTTTCAAAGCTTGAAGATCCCAAATTCATTTTTTTAAAGGAAATGAAATTATTAGCTAATGAGATAGTTCATATTAGAGAGGAATATGGATTCCCCAATGGTATTAACGTTGATTGCGATCGAGTTCCAGGTAAGTGGGGAGGTTTGAGCCTAATATGGCACCATTCGATTGATATTCACCTGCTTTCGTTATCTGCTCCCTGTGTTGATGTGATTATAGATCAGAAATGACGTTTCATAGGTTTTTATGGGCGGCTAAAAGGTAATTCAAAGCATTTATCATGGTCTTTATTGGAGTATTTATTTTCTAAGTCTGATCTACCTTGGATTGTCTATGGAGATTTTAATGAAACCCTTTCTTATTTTGAAAAAAATGGGGCTCATTCTAAAAATTAAAATTGACTTGATGAATTTCATGTTGTATTAAACATGGGTATATTGGTAAACTCGGGTTATAATGGCTTCAATTATACATGGAGTAATGGGCAGTGAGGAGACAATCATGTCCAAGAAAAACTTGACAAATTTGTGGGAATGTTTGAATGGTCCTCATTGTTTTCTAATTATAAAACTTATCGTCATATTCGACAAGGGTCAGATCATTTATATCTTTCATAAGTCAAGCAGGCGAACCTATAGATCCTTGGAAGCATTGACAAAGAAGAACAGCCGGTTAAAAGACAACGAATCTTTTTATTTATATTTATTAGTACTCTATATATAATAATAATATATATAGATAGATATAAATAGAGAGACTTATCGATCTTGATCCGACAAAGTGACCGACCAAGGCCCATTGATGAATGAAAGAAAGGCTCGTTGAGACCTAGCCCTTGTAATTCCACACCTGTGCAGAGTAGATTGTTCAACGCCTATGGCACAAACCAATTTTTGATCTATTAATGTATTGTATAGTAGGGTGTAGTATAATAGGCGAGCAAGTTAGCGAAGACGCTTAGGCTAATAGATAAGAGAGCGTCGGTGCATAGCCTTCATTCTACTACACTACACAAAGGTTACGAAGTCACTTACCTCGCCATTAGGAGAGTCAAGAGGGAACATCATACCTACATAGAAGAATCATTGTTCGCTGACTTGATAAGGTCTAACCATTCGCTCCCACTACAAAAATTTCGATTATTACCAATGGAATTTTCCGTCGGTAAAATATAAAAATCCGTTGGTAATTAGGTTTGTCGACGAAATACCGACGGAAATTATTCTTTGGTAAAACCTTTATCGGTAAAATATTATCGACAAAAAATTTATTCCGTAGGTAATTACTAACGGAAATTCCATCGGTAAATTTATTAATTCCGTCGGTAATCTAGTAGTAGGATATATTTATAATTTGGTGGGTATTCCGTCGGCAATTTTCATTGGTAAATAATCACTAATCCGTTGGTATTTTTAAAAATATTTTGAAAATAAAAATTTTAAATTATGTTATTTTTTAATTTTTTAATATTTAATAATTAATAATTAAATCAATTAAATTAATTATGTCTTAATATTTACACCAATTAAATTTGATTAATGACTAAGCTAGTTAAAGAAAATTAATTATAAACACAAAAATGAAGAAAAAAAGAAAAAAAAATAATAGAGAAGAGAAGAAGAAAAAGGGACATGAAGAAAAAAAAGATGAAATAGAAGTAGAAAAATAAAAATAGAGGAGAAGAAGAAAAATGAACATGAAGGAAAAAGAAAAGAAGGTGAAGGAGAAGAAAGAAAACAAGAATAAGGGAAAATTAGAACTAGAAAAGAAGAAGAGGAAAAAAAATAAAAGAATGGAGGGAAAGAAGAAGGGAAGAAAAAATAAGAACATGAAGGAGAAGAAGAAAAAAGCAACAAGAGTAGAAAAAGAATAAGAAAAAGGAAAAACAAGAGAAGTGAACATCAAGAATAAGAAGAAGAAAGGAAGAAAAACAAAGAAGAAGAAGAAGAAGAAGAAGAAGAAGAAGAAGAAAGGAAAAAGAAGAAGTAGAAATAAAACGATAGGAAAAAATGAAGGAGGGAGAAAAAGATGTGTATTTATATTGTAAATTCGGAAATTATGGATGGAAGTTTTGTCGCTAAATTGAAAATTTCCGTCGGTAATTTATTTATCTTGCTGACTATTTATGGTGCCAAAAAATTTAAAATTTAGCCACGGAATTTTCGTCACTAAATTTTAAAATCCGTCGGTAAATTATTAAAAATAGGCGGGAACATATTGCTCTTTTTTTGCCTATGAAATTTAAAATCCATCGGTAATTTCATCTGTAATTGGTTGCTAATCCATCGGTAAAAATAAAAAATTAGCACGAATATTTGACACTCTCAATTGCCAACGAAATTTAAATCCGTCGGTAATTTATCGCTAATTACCAATGAAAAAGATTCCGTCGATAAAATCCATCGGTAATTGTCGAATTTTTTGTAGTGTCCCCTGCTGAAAAGGCAAAGCCGCTTTGCACCACTGATAGACTACTTAAGATTCAATTCAAAAGGCCCTACTTAGTTTCACAAGCCTTTGTCATTGTTAGTCAACTAAGTAGGGCCTGGGGTCCACTGCGAATCCGTAAATTTGAAGAGCATGCCGCAACAAAAGGATGATCCCTATACATTTCATTCTTTTCGGAAGCGAAGAAAAAAGAAGTACCCCCCATCATGGTGAATCTCTCCTTGTGATCGGGATGAGGTAAATGCCTCCTAGCCGGGGGGCAGATCGAATCGGAGTTTCCTTAGGTAGCCATCGACCTACAGTTATTCTTAAACTTCTGTGCTTGGTGGAGAAGAAGTAAATAAAGGTACACTCGCTTGCTATCTTATTCTCTGCCACTAACTGGGATCGCTTGCCAGCTAAGTCAGATTGGAGCAACATTTTTTAAGAACATATTACCCATCTTCGTGGACAAGGGGCGAAACGACCTCTCCATCTATTTATTGCAGCCCATGAATAAAAACGTCCATCTAGGTGTTTCCTCTTGCTCTGATCCCCCTACGCCTAGGATGTTGTTTGGGCCAAGAGCCATAATTAGTTGTTTTCATTTGGTTATTTTTTTCTTGTTGTTGATACCTGCAAGACCCAGCCAAATGATGTTCACTGGTTGGTAGTGAGAGGACTCTTAGTATTTGCGTACCTAAAACGGGGTGCTGATTAAAAAATAATCATTTGATTTTGTTTCTTGCTCTCCCTTAGCAGCGGAAAAAGAGTCTATCTTCCTAGCTTTGGTAGATTTCCCCCAACACAATCCATAAAAATTCCACAAATACCTTGGTGGATAAGTTCAACGATTCAACAGCAGGGCAGAACAGTCTACGAATTTTTTTTTCCACATCGTGGCCTCCTCTAAAGAGACCCTTTATCTCCTTATCTATTTTTATTTTGATTTCAAAAGTTGAAAGAGAAGGAAAACTGCATGGTGTCAATATTTGTCGATGAGCTCCAATAATTTCTCACTTTCTTTTATTGATGATAGTCTTATTTTTAGGAGATTGATTGTCCAAGTGGCACAGTTATTAGAGAAATTCTACAAGATTATGAACATGGTTTGGGGCAAAAATAAATTTAGAGAAGTTTAAAATTTCTTTTAGTAAAAATACATCTCCAAATACATGTTATGATATTATGCATTGTTTTGCTGTAAAAGGAATTCAACATCACTCTAAATATTTGGGTCTTCCTATAATGATGCGAAGCAAGAAAGTAGTTCTCGAAAATATCTCTAGCCACGTTGGGCATAAACTTAAGGCTTGGAAAGAAAGAACATTATCAAAACGAGAAGGAGATCCTCATTAAAGATGTCGCTCAAGCTGTTCCAATACCTACCATGAGTTGTTTTCTTCTACCTATAGAGACTTGTAAAAAAATTGAATCTCTAGTTTCCAATTTTTGGTAGGTGAAAGAAGTAAAGAAAAAAAGAAGAATTGATCGGTGTTTTTCGAACAAACTTTGTGCTTCAAAGAAAACGGGGGGAATTGGTTTTCGAGATATCTATGCTTTTAATCCAGCTCTTCTTGAAATATCCGAAAATTTAATTTAAAAAAATTATTCATTTAAATTTAATTGTAAAATTTTAATTAATAAATTTATTTTACATAGATATTTAATCAGACCCATAAATCATTTGGTTTATAAAAAAACAGTTGAAAAACTGAGTTAAACTATAAAATCGGGCCAAATCAATTCCAATCATATCGGAATGATCCGGAGGCTTCTAAAATCCCTAGTTGCATTATTTTTTTCCCTCTCCTTTTTCTTTTGCGCCAGCAGCAGTTCCTCGCGTCGTTCCCGACGAATGCAGCAGCTCCTCCTTCGCGTGCTACAGTGATGGACCCATCTTCTCCCTTCTCACACGTTTCCAGCGAGCCAGCCATGCTTCAGCTCTTCCTCGACCTGATCTCAGCAAATCTAGCCACCTCTCCTCCTCCTCTCTCCTTAGATGAGATCTCAGCCACCTCCGGTCACGATCCAAGCTCCGATCATCTCTGATCTAGAATTTTGGGATTAAGGGTACTGAATTAATTTGTTAATTTTTTAGTATTTTGTTATTGATTTTATTATTTTTGTATGGTTCGTTGATTTATTAATCTTGATATGAGCAGCAGTATTTATTTATATGATAGTTGATTTAACTACAGGATTTAAATTAGTTACGGGTATTAATTAAAATAAGTTGGTCAGGGATTAATTATTGATTGGACTAAAAATAAATTAATTGTAGGACTTTACTTTTAATATGGAAGGATTTGAATTAGTTTGCATATATTATGTTGAGGATTGATTATTAAGGTTTGAATTTATTAAAATGAAAGGTGGTTAATGAAAATTGATGGATTTGAGCAAGATGTTATTAGGAATAAATACTGTATGTGTGTATACCCACACACGTGGCAGAGTGTACCTAAGTACTAAACTACTGAGTTTTGGCTAAGTGAAATTTATTTAGTTGATTTAGATTAATAACGGATTAAAATTTATGGATTATAGTTAATAAGGATTACTTTGGGGGTTGAATTGATTATTACGGTTTGAATAAGACAAAATGAGATATAGAGAATAATTTGATTGAATTAAAAATAATTTTGGTTAGGAACAAGAAATAACAATCGGAGTTTGTTCAAGGGAATATAGATTGATGAATATTAATTTAGATGGAGAATTTATTAAATTAAAGTAATTTTGGTTACTAAACAAATTAAATTGAGAAAAGTGGTGGTAATTGTTCTATGGTGTGGATTAAATGGTGAAATTGTTTGTGTGTTTTGGTTTGAATTAAAATATTGAAATTAGACAATAAATAGGAATTGCAGTTGGTTAATTCATAAGTAGAAATATTGATACATTATTGAGGTTATCAGTATTAAGGAATTAAGTGATTGAATAGAGGAATATATTATGATTATTAACGATCAATTAAGGTAAATAATTTATACAGTTGATGAGTATACGGAGACTGTAATTGAATCAAGTAAAATGAAAATTTATTGATGAAAGTATAATATTTATCTGGAATTAGAAATATTTTTCTTTGAATTATAATGGTGTTAAAAATTAAATTAATTTGAAAGCTATAATAGGAAGTTGAATTAATTGATATTTGGCAGGTGAATATTGCAAAATCTAACTTAGTTATAGCAGATAGATTATGATATAATTTATTAGATTAATTTCTATTGTTTATTTTACCTCGGTCAATTGTCTGATGAATTCTTTTCCACATTCTTAAATTTTTAGATCGTCCGAGCTCATCCACCGCTACTTCAAATCAAAATCAGAGTTATGATTTGAATATTATAATATAACTGTGAGTAATAATAAATGGTGTATAATATTTATTTTCATGCTATCGCATTATTATTGATATATTATTTTGTTTGATAAATTTTTTATATTATGTTATTATTTAATTAATGTATAGTTATGCTTTATTATTGTATATTAATTATTGATTTGATGTTTTGCAACTGGATGAATTATTTGATTAAGTATATTGTGATATGGATTGCTTGTTTGTGTGGAATTGAGATGACGTGGATCACCATGGACTTGTGAGGACAGTCTTTGATACCGTCGACTATATATGGAGAGATTGATGCTCCCGTGTGCATTTCATGATGTATATGATGGGTGGCCTCTTGATGGTATGGAAAGGAAAAGAGAGTATGAAAAAACAATGAAAGGGCTAGTCAAGTGAAAATTAGACTGGTCGGCCATGTATGAGAATCGGCTCCTTAGTGCACACATTGTGAAAAAATGAGCCATATGAGAGGACGGCTCATCAGGGGGTTTTGGTGATGCCATAGACTAATTTCTACGTGATTGATTATTTGAAGATGAAACATTTGCGGGTGCTAATATTGTGGCATATGCATGATTGACTGCGTAATCATTTTAATAATTTTAGCTGCATTTCAAGTGATTGCCTATTTATTTATTATTTATTATTTTTCACTGAATTGCAAAACTCACTCTTCATTTTACCCAACCTTTCAGGAAATAAGAGTTCTCTCTAGGACGGTTAAAACTTTATAATCTTTTTCATAGGGCTACAAAAGTATGCTTCTAAATTTTTCAGTTAATTAATTAATGTATCGACACTTTAAGAGTTTCTCTTTTTTCGGATATTATTGGACTCCACAGTTGTAGAATGTGTGCATTTTAATCGTGTATTATTATTAGTGAGTTGTTATTTGGAATTATGATTGTCCTAATTATTTATTGGGTGCATGCATGACCAGTAACCGTAATATGATTGAGATTTATCTATATTGGGCCCAAACTTTATATAATTATTTGTGATATTTATTATTGAGCCGAGATTGTATGGTTATTGGATCTATACATGTAAAATAATATGGGCTCACTATTATTAGAGAGCAATTGCGTTATTGTGGATATCGTGGTTTAGACTCACTACGGATTTCGAAAACCTAGCTTACTTGGACCCTAGTGTCAGCTTGCCCGCGGTTTCAAATTGTGATAGCAATAATGACCATTACATAAGAACATAGGTTCAATTTCAGCTAGATGTCTTAAAGCTCACTACTTTACTACTATTCTGGGCTTACTAATATACTAGGGCACCCATGAGACACTCTAAAGACACTTCTTGGATACTTTAGAGACACCTTTAAAAATTCTGTAAGATTTTTAAATAAATTTATTAATAAAAATTTTAAAATGTTATGTTAAATATATATTTGATAACTATTAATATTTAAAACAAAAAAAATTAAAAGATATATAAAGAAATAAAAAACTCTAACTCGTCTCTTCTTTTATTTGTCAACTAATCTAGTATTTTAAAAATCAATTACAATTATTACCCAACTAAAAGCCAACTAAAGGATAAGTCCCTTCATAATATGATTCCTTGATGGTTTGAAATTAAATAAAATAAAAGATAAGAAGGTGCAGTTATTAAAGACGATAGAAAAGAAAACTATCTTGCACTCATCTCTCATCTATAAAAAAAAACAAGAACATCCTTTTATTTCCAACAATAAAATTACATATATCCTGGTTATTAAAGTAGATAGACAGAACAAATGTGACAAGTAATAAAGTTTTTCAAGAAAGGGTATTGTAAAGTATAACTATGGCTGTGTCTTCTTCTACTTGTATGTTTCTAAACCTGTAAGCAAATTCTTAAAATATGTTCAATTCAAAGATTTTTATATTTCATTCTGCATTAAAATTTATATGTTACAGTTGGTATCAGAGCTCTGCTGAATTGAATTTACATATCTTAGAATTAAGTTATTTTCTTGTTGACATGCATATCTGATTGTTGGATTACAATTCAGTATATTATGTTCATTTTTTTCGTAGTAATTCAATATTAAAGAATGAGTCATATAAAAGTAGAAGAATATATATAGTCAATTTTACTTTCACAGAATTTGATAGTTTCTAACAGTTACCAAAGTGACTTGAAACATTACAATTTTATGATAGCAAATTGCATTAATATATATAAAAAATATTTTTCAATTTTATTTTTAATTAGTAGATTGGACTAGTCCAATTACTATTTACTATTAATTATATGTAATAAAATATGATTTGTATTTACTTGAAAAGTTTAAATGGTTACGCAAAGGTAACATGTAAGTAGTACAAATTCATTTTACAAAGTTACGATTGAACACTAGATATACTGTATTTTTACCTAAAGGAAAAATTAAAGTGATATCAATAGTTTGTCATTTATAGTTTCACAGAATACATCATTTAGCCGCTAAACTTTAATAAAAAAATATTGTGGCACCTTGAACTATAAAATTGACCTTGTAGTACCCTGAACTTCATTTTTATAATAATTTCACACATCTTTGCACTTAAAACTGTAAGTTTTAAAGTTTTTTGGCTTTCAAATGCAAAATATTGATTTAATATGTGGTTAATATAATTTTTAAAATAATAATTTTGCATTTTTTCATTTTTGAATAAGTGTTTAATCAATCTATTTTTATAAAGTGAGGTGTTAAATGAGTCAAATAAAGTATTTAACAGGTATAATTTTATAAGTTAAAGTATTCAACCGATCAAAATAAAAATTGAGAGTGCCGTAAGGTTTTTTATAAAAAGTACAAGGGTGAAATTATGTCTTCATCCTTCGTAGTTTTAACAAACTTGAGGCCTTATATGAGCATTATCTTATTTTCTACAGTTCCAACTTCATTGCATTCTCTTGCTTCTGTGATAAAAAATTTTGATGGTTGAATTTTTAGGAATGGTATAAAAGGGTTCAGTTCTCATTGGATGTATTGGATCTTGACATGGATTTATTAAGTGAGAAACCTCTAAAAGTTACTTTAGGAAGTATTGTAGAGGATGCGCACTGGATAAGGTCAAACAAACTTAGTCTTATGTTTATGAGAATGACCATTGCTGCCAATATCTAGACTTCTTTTCCTCAAACAGCTTTAGAATTTCTGAAATCTGTGAAGGAGCATTTTAAACTTGCCGATAAGTCTCTTCCTAGCACTTTAATGGCTGAATTAACCACAATGAAATATGATGATCAGAAAGGAATTCAACAACATATTCTGAACATGAATGAAAATGATGCAAAACTTAATGCATTAGGAATGAATGTTAATGAATCCTTCTTAGTGCAGTTCATCCTTAACTCACTTTCTTCCTAGTTTGCTCCATTCAAGATCCATTATAACATTAATAATGAGCAATGGAGCTTGAATGAGCTAACTAGTAAGTGTATTCAAAAGGAAATAAGAATGAAGCAAGATGGGCAACATTTAGCTCTTGCTGTAACTCATGGAACTATGAAGAGGAAAGGAAAATTTTGAAAAAGAAAGAATTTTCCACCAAAGAATGGAAGTGGACTTGGATAAACTAGCTAGTGTCATGATGAAAAATGTATTATCAAATGCTATTTTTATGCAAGAAAGGACACGTAGAGAACGACTGTATCAAACGAAAGAATTGGTTTGAAAAGAAAGTTATGAATATTGCTTTTGAAGTTTCTTCTAATACTTGGTGGGTTGATTCTAGAGCCACTATTCATGTTACAAATTTGATGCAGGGATGCCTTACAACCTGAAAATCGAAGGAAAGTGAAAAATTTCTCTATATGGGAAACCGTCTCAAAGTAGAAGTGGTAGTTGTGGGTACCTATCGCTTACTCTTATAGACTGATTATCAGTTGGATCTCATGAACACCTTTTATGTACCTTTGATTTTTAGGAATTTAATTTTTGTATCCAAATTAGATGTTTCTAGATATTCAGTCACTTTTGATTATAAGAGACTACATTTGTAATTTAATTTAAGGATTGTTGGTTTTGGTGTTTTATATGATGGTTTATATAAAATTTCTTTGAATATTGAATTTGCACAAGCTTTAGTAAACTTGCATTCATATATTGACTCAAAATATGGCTTAATTAAAGAAAATTCTTCATTCTTGTGACATAAAATGTTGGGTCACATCTTTAGGAAAGGAATTGAAAGATTAATAAAGGGTGGAATTTTGCAAAATTTGGACTTTATTGATTTTCAAGTATGTTTGGATTGCATTAAAGGAAAGCAAACCAAGGATACAAAGAAAGGTGCCACAGGAAGTAGTGTGCTTCTTCAGATAATGCATATATATAGTTGTGGACCTTTTCAATGTTGGGTTTCAATATTAATAACACACACCTGAATAAGATAATTATAATAAAATAATTAAATCAACAGGGATCTGTTTAAACGATTAAAATAATAAAATTATTTAGAATAATACCTCTTTTGCAAATTCTTTGAAATTTTGATCTATGTAGTTAGGTTATTGCAAACCATTAGTCGTTCAAATTCTACCTTCTAGTAGTATCCACACGAATGGACAATCGAAAAACTCTAAAACTATTTTAGAGGGTTGAGTTATTAGAGTGGTGCTAGCTATCTTATGCTCTATGTATAGTTTTGTGGCTATGAATAACCACTGTCTTTAAACTGTTTCTTAAACCTTATATATGAAAATTCTAGGTCCTAAATTTAATTATAATTATTTATTTAAAATTTTCAAATAAATATGTATAACTAAAAAAAATATATGCGTGCAAAAAATTATATGGGTGCTTATCTATTTATTTAAATAATTTAAATAAATAAATAAATCATAATTAAAATATTAGGTTTACTCAATTTAAAATTTATCTTAATAAATTTTAGACATAAATAAATTATGTCAATATTTTATAATTTAGATAAAATTATAATCAAATATAAATTATAATTTTGCCCTTAATGTTTCAAAACTTTTTTGTAATCAAGTCATACTTGATTCAATTTCTTATTTTCACTTTCTCATATTCATTCTTATATGTGTGACCTTTTAGGTTCCAAATATGTCGACAATAAACATAAATTAAATTAAAAAAATTAATATTTGAAGGTCAAGTACATTGTCTAGTAATATGTAATGATTACCCAAATATTTGAAAAGTCAAATTGATTTGACTTAACTTTTCAGTACATGATTTATCAATGTAATTAATATCCTCCATCATTAATATTTTGATTTAGTAATTAGGAGTGGAGTGTGTCTACTTTACTAAATTATATTAGTTCTCTTAATCTTAACCATTGATCATTTGAATGAAATTCCAAAATCCCAAATATAATTTGTTAATTTCATTCTATCTTGTACAAAGATTTCTTAATAAATACTAATAGAGAATATTTAAAACAGTTTTTCTGATTTACCTTAGGTGATGGATCATATCTTAATTACACAAGTATCTCCATACAGTTTCTACTATTTCCAAAAAATCATTGCCTATGAATCATGAATGAATAATATGAACGAAAAATCAAAATATAGTCATCACCATACAAAATGGCTTAGTAATTTCAAGTCAAAATATCACTTACACAACCATCACTTGAGTATTCCATAGATACAGATAACTCTTCATATGGAATTCTCATACAGGCCAATTTAGTGGACTTGTT
Organism: Jatropha multifida; assembly: GCA_948099535.1. Lineage (NCBI taxonomy): Eukaryota > Viridiplantae > Streptophyta > Magnoliopsida > Malpighiales > Euphorbiaceae > Jatropha > Jatropha multifida. Next base: position 16,607 of record CANUEX010000375.1, read on the forward strand.
TAAATAACAAGCACCTACATATTGTTTTAGATATCACATATATCTCAGCCTGTGAGAACAATTGCTTTCCTAAGGAAAAAACATAGTATGTACCAGTCTCAATAGCTCTTTTCATATCCAATAATGAGGAGAACATTAACTAAGAATGTCTAGAGACATTACTTTAATGCAAATATGAAACTAATAATTATATGCACATTATAATTTATTTTGCAAAGTAGCATTGTCTCATGGACTTTATCTTTTACCAAGATTCAATCGATAAAATATAAAAGATAAATATCTTTTATTAATAATAAAATATTTATTACATGAAATTATATCCAAAATATAACTAATCAAATTGTCTATAAGGCGTACAACTAACATTCAACTCCTTGTTTCACAGGAGAAAAATACTTTATCACCTTCATTGATGATATGTCTCGTTATGATTATGAATATCTAATTCATGAAAAATCTCAGGGTATTGACATCCTTGAGGTGTACATTATAGAAGTCGATAAAGTTAAATTGTTAGATTAGATCGAGGTGGCGAGTACTACGGTAAATATGATGAGTCATGATAAAATCCTGGCTTATTTGCTGAATTCTTGGAAAAGCATGGCATTCGTGCTTAGTATACAATGCCAAGTACGCTGCAATAGCATGGTGTTGCTGAAAGGCATAATCGTGCTTTAATGGAAATGGTTAGGAGTATGATGAGTTATGCAACTGTTCCTATTTCCTTTTCGATTGAAGCTTTGAAGATCATAATGTACATCTTGAACATAGGTCCTAGTAAGGTAGTCCCAACAACTCCTTTTGAGTTGTGGACTGGTAGGAAACCTAGTTTGAGACATTTACATATAAGGGGTTGGCGGAGGCAAGAATCTTTAACCCACATAAGAAAAAGTTAGATTCAAGAAGTATATTTGGATTCCTTATTGGTTATCCGGATGAGTAAAAAGGGTATAAATTTTATTATCCTAACCATAGTATAAGAATAGTAGAAATTGGTAATGTCATATTCCTAGAAAATGGCAAGTTTAGTGGGACTAATGAACCTCAAAAAGTAGAACTTGAGGAAATAAGAGTGGACATTCTACCACCAATTTTACCTTGAGAACTTGTTATACCTCAATCTTCTCAACAAGTTGAGATAAATGATCAATAAGAAAGAGGTGGTTTTTCATCAGGAAGTTGTTATTGAAAATATATTAGAAGCACCATAACCTATAGCTTTGAGAAGATCTCAAAGAGGGCGAAAAACTACAATTTCTAATGATTATACAGTGTATTTTCAAGAACCTGATTTTGATATTGGGTTAGAGAAAGACCTAGTTTCATATTCATAAGCCATGGAAAGTAATAATTCTAATAAATGGATTGATGCTATTAATGAAGAGTGAAATCAATGGCCATAATGGTGTTTGAGATCTCGATAAATTGCCTTCTAACTATAAAACTATCAGGTGTAAATGGGTCTTTAAGAACAAACGTGATGCTAAAGGCAATATTGTACAATTTAAAGCCAGACTACTAGCCAAAGGTTTTACACAAAAGGAAGGCATTAACTATAGAGAGATGTTCTCCCTAGTTTCAAAGAAGGATTCTCTTAAAATTATCATGAAACTTGTAGCTCATTTGATTTAGAGTTACCTCAAATGGATGTAAAAACTGCTTTTCTAAATGAGAATTTAGATAATATCTACATGGAACAACCTAAAGGGTTCGTAAAGAAAAGAAAAGAGCATTTAGTTTGCAAATTAAAGAAATCCATCTGCGGTCTTAAGCAAGCTTCTAGACAATGCTTTATAAAATTTAGTAAACCATTACATCTTTTGGATTTAAAGAAAGTATTATTGACCGGTATCTAAAAGGCAGTGGGAGCAAGCTTATATTTTTAATATTTCATGTGGATGACATTTTGTTAGCTAGTAGTAATATTAGTTTGTTAAATGAAACTAATGAATATCTGACTAAGAACTTTCAAATGGTTGATATGGGTGAAGCAACCAATGTTATTAGCATAGAGATCTTTAGAGATCAATCTCGAAGATTACTAGGCTTGTCTTAGAAAGGACATATTAATCAAGTTCTAGAGAGATTTAATATGCAGATATGCTTAGCCAATGTTGCACCCATTCAAAAGGGTGACAAATTAAGTAATAAATAGTGCCCAATGAATGATTTAGAAAGAGAATAAATGAGAAAAATTCCTTATGCATCAGTTGTTGGGTGCTTAATGTATGCCCAAACATGCACTAGGCTAGACATTAGCTTTATGTTGGAATGTCAAAAAGATACCAAAGTGATCTAGAATTTGAACTTTGGAAAGCAGCAAAGAAGGTTATGAGGTATCTATAATGAGCAAAGGATTATAATCACATATAAAATATCAAAAAAATTAGAAGTCATTGAATACTCAAATTCAGATTATGGTGGTTGCCTTGATAGCTTAAAGTCCTTCTGGATTTTTCTTTATGTTAGTAGGTGGAGAAATCTCATGGAAGAGTGTGAAGCAATCCACTATTGCTTCATCCACAATAGAAGCCAAGTTTATTGCATGTTTTGAAGCCTCAAGTCATGCTTTATGGCTGTGAAATTTTATCTCAAGACTTGGTATTGTTGACTCAATTGCCAAGCCGCTGAGAATGTATTGTGATAATGCAATAATTGTTTTCTTCTTTAAGAATGGAAAATACTCAAATGGGTCCAAACATATAGATTTAAAGTACTTGGTTGTTAGAGAAAGAGTGTAGAAAGAAGAAGTGTCAATTGAAAATATTAGTATCGCACTTATGATTGCTGATCCATTAACTAAAGGGTTACCTCTAAAGACATATATGGAACATGTTATTAGGATGGATCTTTTGAGTATCCATGATATGTATGTTATGGATATTTTAATTTTTTATGTAATTGACATGATTGCACATTAAGAGTTTGTTTATGCTTATTCTTATTTTTCAATTACGGGTGTACGTCTTGATTGCTTGACAAACAAGAATTGTTTTAACAAAACAAATTATAGGGGCTATTTGATTTGAAGACTGAATTAATGATTGTGACTAATGTATAGTACATAGAAGGGAATATGACATTAAAGTCATAGGACCGCTATGACTCACATTTATAACAAGAATTAATTTCAGTATTGTCGTCTTTTAATTTGGGATTGTTGGCTAATGTCAAATTTTGTGATCGCATGTCAAATGTATTTTGCTTTAAAAAAATATATTATATTATATATTTTTTTCTTTCTTTCTCATAATCGAGTTAGTGAACCAAGTACGAGAATGTAAGAACATTTTTTATTGGTCCATTTATCTAGTATTTTAAAAACTAATTACAGTTATTAGTCAACTAAAGGATAAGACTAAATAGAAGAATTAACTCCCTTAGAAGGCACATGACTATTAGGGCCCTAGTTGCTGAATTGGGCGCTTTTGATTCATGTGTCTACAAACAAATCAAAGATGGTGATATCAGGCCTCATTCAAATGCAATCAAATCATTGTTGAAAGATGATAACAAAATTTCCAGGATTAATTTTTGCCTTTCAATGATAGATGGAGGTACTTTAAATGCTCAACCCTCTTTTTCAATGGAATGCATTATATAATTTATCTAGATGAAAAATGGTTCTACTTGACCAAAGAAACATAGAAATACTACTTAGCAGATGCTGAAGAAGAACCGTTGAGAAAATGTAAAAGTAAGAAGTTTATACTGAAAATTTATATTCATTTGTTTGATCTGATCTAAATTAATTACATTTGCTTGACCTATTGTATTTAGCATCTTAATAAGTTTTAATTTAAAAGTGGGCAATAAAATCTGAATTTTAGTGTGAGTTTGAAGATACAATTTTTAGAAAAAGTGCACAACTAAGAGTATTAAGTCCACAACGTGGCTTACGAAAGAGTATAACCATTATAGGAATATGAAAAAAGTGGACAACTAAGAATAATAAAGCCACAAAAAACATATTACATAAGTTCACAACTAATAAATTAAAAGGTGATAACTGTGACTTACGGAATTTCATAACCTTTAACTAATATAGAGAAACAAAAACCAAAGAAATAAATGCACAAGTACTAAAAAAATGGCCACAAAATGTATTATAGAAGTGCATAACTAATAAATTAAAATGCCACAGAGTGACTTACAGAATTTCACATCTGTGAACTAACATAGAGAAATAAAAACCATAGAAAAAATGCACAAGTACTAAAAACATGGCCACAAAATGGCTTATAGAAATGCATAACTAATAATTAAAAGCCACAAAGTGGCTCATAGAAGTTCACAATTATTAACTAATAAATGGTCATAAAATGGCTTACAAAAGCACACGACTAATAATTAAAAAGGCCACAAAGTGACTTATAGAAGTTCACAAATGTTAACTAATACATGGCCACAAAATGGCTTACAAAAGTTTACAAATTAAAAAGTCACTAAATGGCTTACAACAAAGTCGAACAAAAACCATTAAACCACAAGTAATAAAAATAAAAGGCCACTATGTGGCTTACAAAAAGCAAAATATAATCAGAAAGTGCACAATTACTACCAATAAAAGTTCATATTAATTTATTTATTGTCACCATTATTACTTAGATCAGTATTAATAGCAGCAAGTGTGTCTTCCATAATTTTTGCTATTGGGTCATCTATCTCATCACTTGCAAAAGGATCTTGAAGAGTCATTAAAATCTTCTCTTATAAATAGTTCTTGTATAGTAGGTTCGGTCTCATCTGACTTTACGAGTGCTTAATGATCATTACCTTCAGGCACATCTTTACTTTTTTGGCCACTTTTTTCTCTAGTAAGTGTTTTAGGAATCTTAGAATATTGACTCGTTCCTTGGTGAAATTGTCTTAAATTAGCAACAGAAGACAACAACTCTTCAAGTTGTGCCCTATTTTTTTTGTGCTTGCTCATGACTAGTATTCTTTCTTATATAAAAAGTAAGAGATCTCGAGTTAGAATCCTCTCGATCATAGTTATTTTCACCAATTTAGTAAGTAAATAAATAATCTTAAATTATGTTAGTCAAACGAACACATAAAGAAACTATATTTTCAAAAACTAATTATGAGGTTCTTAATTTATGGTTCTTTTAGCACATTGGTCCTTTTGTCGCAGATAATATAACTAAAATGTTAATGAAATTATAATTTAGAAATGATATAGTTAACTTTCGAAAATAAATGATTATAATTTAGAAATCAATTTATATTTTTTTAATTATTTAAATTACTTATGACTTGTTTAATTCATTCGACCAATACCTATCTTTCGCCCATGTTATTGATGTATTTGATGGCCTAGTAAAAAAACAAATCATTGACTTGATTTTTTATGGGTAGCCATGGCAACAACATTTTATGTAGCTTTTAATTTTTTGATTAGTCAAAAAGTCAAATGTTATTTTTTATAGTGTTATTTTAATTTTTTAACATTATAACTTATTTTGTTAGGATTAATATGTATTTTTGAGATTATAATTTTTAATTCCTTTTTTTTTTCATTTTTTCTATTTGATTTATGATTATCTTTCTTCTAGAAGAAAGATCTTTCATTTTTTTTCTATTAGTGAATAGTTTGTCCAAGCCATAGATCGACGATAACATCGCATTTAGACTAATTTTTAAAGGTTAAGATAACATTTTATAAAAAGTTAATTCATGCAACATTTAACTTTTAATATTTTTTGAAAAACTATTAAAACAATTAATAGTTAAACACTATTATTAAAACAGTTAATAGCTACATTAACAATTGATTTTGTCAAAACAAATCCTTCATCTAATCTATGTCCAGCTTTAAATTCTAGTTTTACTTTAATAATTTTTATCAAATTCTTAAAGTCTCTCAAATTTAAAACCTTCCATCTCTTAAAGAGAATGAAAAAGCTTATCAAATTATTATATATATACTAAGGTTATATTTGGTTGGATGTAAAGCAATGTAATTAAAGATATAATGTAATGAAAAATGTAATAGAATGAAATATAATTAAGATTTCATTACTTTGTTTGGTAATATAATTGATAAAATTTATAAAATACAATCACTATTCTATTTTTATATTTATTTATAAATATTTATGTAATGTAATTAAAACACTACCACCACCAATCACACTGTCACCACTAATACTCCTTCATCGCCACCAATCACACCACCACCACTTCACCATCATCACAAACACTAATCACCACTCCATCGCCACCACAACCACTACTCTACCACCACTCTACCACCACCACCACCACTTCAAACAGCACTCCACTGCCACCACCTACACCACCAGCATCGCCACTGCCACGTCATTATTAGTATAAGAAAATGTCCGAACTAAAAACTATTTATTATATTAAATTATTAAAGATCATTTAGTTTTATAAATTTATTTGAACTAAAAATTTAAAAAAAGGTAAGCAAAAAAAATATAATTCAAGGATGATCATTCGACCAATTTGAATAAAATTTTTAACTGAAATAAATTAATAAAAAATTTTTACTTAACTAAATTAATTTTTTAGCTGAACTTAACCGAATCATTTTGATTGAATTAATTTTCTTTCTTAACTAAACCAAAATTAAGGAAAATAAAAACTTAATTAACTAATCGAATTTAACTTAAATTTATGATTAACCAACTTTAACCAAAATAAAAATTAACCAAAGTTAGTATTTACTGCTTAATCAAAATAAAAAATGAAATATTTTTAATTTTTAATTTTATTATCTACTTAACCAAAACAACATAGTTTTAAGAGTCGATTAATTTGATTAATTTGACAAATTACTTTTTAATCGATCAATGAAATTTTAATTTTCTTTATTCAAACTTTTAATCGAACATTTATTCACCAAACTAATTTAGCCGAATTAACCGAACCGAATGCTCACCCCTCATGTAATATAACAAAATAAAGGTTAATTAAGTCATCATAAATTAACCTTTTTTCATATGTTTTCATTGAATAAATTAAATTATAATATAAAAATTATGGGGTATTTTGATATTTTTAGTGATTTTTCATTCAATTAGTCTCATTCCTATAATAAAATATATTTTTTATTTTGTGTTGCATATTAAATAGCAAAATATAATTTTTATTATGTGGTGGTGGTTGTAGTAGAGTAGTGGTTGTGGTGGTCATGGTAGACTGATTCAGGTGGTGGTGACAGCAACACAAAGTGATGGTAATGACGGTGGTTGAGGTGGTGGTGGTTGTAGACCGCTGGTGGTGGTGGTAGAGCACTGGGGGTGATGTGGTGGTGGTAGTTGAGGTGGTGATGGTGGTTAAAGTGTTGGTGGAGTAGTGGTGGTGGTGAGAGTTGTGGAGTAGTGGCGGTGATGATAGTGATGGTGCGATAATGGTGGTGGTGGTCGCGGAGCAGTGGTGGTAGTGGTGAATCAGTAGTAGTGTTAGTGGTTAAGCGGTGGTTGTTGTGGTGACGTTATGGTATTGGAGGTGATGGAATGATGGTGGTGATTGTGGTGGTGAGGTAGTAGTGTTAAATAGCCTTGAATTGTAAAGTTTTTATTTGGATAGCTTGTGTAATTGGTATTACATGTGTTTAATGTAATGAGCAATACATGTGTTTTTTGCTGTAATGAATATTACATCAAATAAAGTAATGAAGATTACACATGTAATCTCAATTACAATACATTGTCCAAAAAAAGGCTAACCAAACAATGTAATCAGTTATATAATCTCTATTCTATCACATGATTCATTACATCATACCAAATATGACCTAAGCCACGTGGGTAAATCATTGTTTCGGCAACAATGATTTTCCATTTCAACCCCTTATAATTTTTTTAAATTACAATATTGCTTTTTATTTTAGTCCTTTAATAATTTCTCATTCAACTCCTTATATTTTTCTAATTACAATATAGCTTTTTTATTTTAGTCCATTAATATCTTATAATTACAAAGATTTCATTTTGCTATCAATTGATAATTCTAACTTTATGATTTCATTTTTAATTACGGTATTTTTCACATAATAGTGTTTTCTTACGTTAACCCTTTGATATTTTTGTAAGTCATTTATATTCTTTTATTTTTTTTTAATAGTATAAAAAGATAATAAAACCTATTTTAATTGACATGCCATAGTAAAATTTTGTCATTTTTGCCTTTTGACTTCTCTTTGATTGCATTTATCCTTTTTTTTTTTGTTAATTGCGTAAAAAGATAATAAAATCCATTTTGATTGACACGCTACATTAGGATTGTCACTTTTGCTCATTGATATCTCTTTGATTACATTTATACTTTTTTTTTAATTGCTTAAAAAGATAATAAACCTATTTTGATTCACATGGTTCTTGAAATAAAACCTACAAGAGTATTTTCTCACTTTACTCCTTCGATATTTTTTATTACAGTGACATCATTTTGCTACTACTTTATAATTCAACCTTTATGGCTTCAATTTGTATAATGTTATCCTTTGACTATTCAACAATTTATTTTTATTAAGGTAAAAAATATATGAGAATTTCCTGAAAGGTAGTTTGTAATTCTTTAACAAGTATATTACTTAACACATCGAATTAGAGAAATTTAAAAATACATGAAAAATTTTGTAGTAAAATGAGCAGAAGTAAAATTACAAAATATGAATTTTATTTTTATAAAAGAACTGTATTAAAAATAGAAATAAAATTTGAGACGTAGCGTGAAATAAAAATAAGATCAAATATAATTTAAACCCTAGTTTTAGTCTGGGGATAGCCCATACCTCCTATTTTCTAATATATTTTTCGTTTCATCTTCTTTTACTTTTAATATCTTTTTGCTTTAATAAATTTAGATCTGTTTTATATAATAGATTTGTTTTTTTTTTTGTTATTATTAATTGTTTCCATATTTGGAGTTTTTTGTCTCTTCTTTATGAAGATAGTCTTTTCTTTTTGAGAGTTTAGTAATAAACAAAACCATAGCGTGGATCTTGATTTGCAGGTGTGGATCTTCGATCGATGGAGTCTGGTAGTACAGCATGTTTTTCTGTTGATGCTATTGACCTACAGCGATGGACACTTATCTGTATTTGTCATATATTGCAAATTATTTAAAAAATAATCTAGTTACAGAAGATTCAAAGAAATTATTTTGACGTTTAAATCAATTAAAGGACTAGTTGCTACTATGACGATTTCTATCTTTTGTCAATATCAACTCCAAGCGAAAAGATCTAATATTATACTTTTTTTAGTTTTAGTTTCATTCAAAAGGATATGAATTCTTTGTATCATTAATAGATCAATGAACTATATGAGGTACTAATAGTAAGGTTCTATGTTTTGTCTATAAACTTATTTATAATTCTTTATATTATTATTAATGAAATATATTTTTAAAAACAGTACAATAAACGTAATATCTTTAAAATGATTAAATAAAATATTTAAATTAACTAACTAACTAACTATATATATAGTTAATTTTCAAGTACCATATCATATATAATAATCATCTATTTTTCTTGATTAATTAAAGTGTTCAAAACATAATTTATATACCTAATAATTTCCTAAAATATTCTTAATTGTACAATTATAATAAGTTTATCTTAAATCCTGCAATTCAAAAGCCTCTAGAATAATTAAATAACTAACTATTTATAATTGTTGAAAAAAAAATATAACTATTCGATATAGCTTTTGCATATTTTACAATCCATTTCATCACTTTTTAAAAAAAAAAAATACAATGTTTTAATTTTTTATTCTTGCATGTTAAAAGAAAACATTCCGCGCATTGCACCAGGCAACATGCCCGTTATATCTATTGCAATAAGAAAAGTTATACAGTATGACAATTAGTAGATGTGAAAATATTTTGTAACAGCCTAATGTATAATTTGCCCCTAAACTATCGCCATTTCTTCTAATAGCCCCCTGAATTTTATAGGGGTTCTATCGTAACTCTGGTCTAACAAATCTTTTAGTAAGCATGCCCTTCGCCACTTAGAATAAGAAAAGCATGCATTTAATCACGTTTGGAAGACTAAGGACTAATTTTCTCAATCAATGAGTGTCCAACGTGGCGAGATCAACGATTGTTATTGTCAAGTAGCTTAAGGAGTTTTTTTTTACCAATTTTCTCTCTTTAAAATGAAACCTAAGAACGACGTTAATCCCTCTCCCTTTCTCAATTGATTTTATTTCTCCAATTAAAATTGATTCGAAAATAGCAACAAATATGAAGGAATTAAGAATCTTGAGCAACTGTCAGCAAATGATTATGGTAGGTCAGAGTTTTGTGTTTCTGGATAAGTTTTATTAGAAATATAAGCAAAAAGCATCAATATTAGAAATTGTAAGTTATAGAGGAAGAAGAGAGTAAAAAAGAGAGATGAAAAAGAATAAGAAAATTGGAAGTTGTTAGTTGAAGAAGCAAAAACAAACGGAGAATTTCAAATTGTGATTAGATCACTCTAATATTGTGATTTTCTTCTCTCATATTTTTTTTATTTTCTCTTTTCTTCTCTTAATCAATTTCTTGAGCTATAGATTGCAAAGTATGGTTTAGCTTGTGATGTTTATATAAATAAGGATTTTGGTTCATTTTTATGATTTCTGCAATAAAAAATTTTTAATGCAACGAAGACATTTGATGAAATGTGTGAAACAACCAATAGTTAAAGAGAAAATCTTTTTTTCTTCTAACTTGTTATCAGTTATCTGGGCACTCAAACTTTCCCATTGCTTATAATCATTGCATCACCCAGTTCTATGCTGCTGTTCATGCACAATGAAAGAGAGCAGATTGATGAATGATCTCTGGAACGAAGTAGATTAACAAAAACAACATTTTATTTTTGTTTTCATTTATAGTTTTTTAGTCATCATTTTATTAATTTTACTTTTATTTTTTTATCCAGTCATTATTTTTTCTCCATGTAGATTACATGTGTTATCGCTTAGTGCACGTCATCGCACGTGTGTTTCACTTCTTATTTATATTTTGACAAGGGGTGTGGCTACTAAAGGATTTGTTAGTACATAGTCATAGTAGAACCCCCACAAAATTCAAAGGGCCACTAGGAGAAATAAAGATAGTTCAAGAGTAAAATTATGCATTAGGCCATTTTGTAATGGTGTAAGCTTTTATGCTAAAATTCTCATTGAAGTATATAAGCATTTGAGATTTTTAAAACTGACAATACAGGGGACAGAGGCACACAGAGCCAAAGGAGGTTTTACCCCACCCAATAAAAAAAAAATCAATTTTTAGTGTCAAAAAATTGAAAAAGAATTTTATTAATTAAAATTATTGTTTCCCTAATTCTTTGGGTTAGAACCATCCCTGTGTCAATAGTTATGAACTACATATTTATTTCCTTATTGGAAGTATGATATGAATGTTCAAATATTACTGGTTACGTGAATTCATTTATCCATTAAACTATATGTGACTTTTCATACTCTTTTCATTTCAAAAAGACAGTATATTTTTTATTTTTACACACATCAAGAAAGTAGCAATTATTATAGTCAATGGATAATTTTATTCATATTACTTTTTTATTGTGTCCATCTTAAATAATATATCAGCAATTATTATATTGAAATAGTAAGTAAAAATTGATGAGAGATATTGAAAATAAAATAAAATTTAATAAGGGTGTAATAAATAATTTAAGGATTAACTATATATTGGGATAAATAAAAAAAGAAAAAAAAGGATAGACTATCTTTTTAGTACAAAGAGAACATAACTTTCTAAACTTTAGATAAAGATATGAAAGTGTTAACGAGGCTAAAAAAGAATGGGCTTTGGGCTCATCTTTCATGCACAAATGTATGAAGATTTCGTTCTTCATACATTTCTTACATAATAACACCGTTCCTTGTGCGAAATGCTTCTTACTATAGCTTATTTAGTATTTCTTATGTCCTAAAATTATAGTCCCAAATGTTTTCCACAGTTTAAAATTAAGTTAAATTAGTACGATCATTATAATTTGCAAAATATAATTAATTCATCTCTATTTTTTAGAAAATATATTAAAATTTTCTTATAGTTTACTTTCATTAGATTATAAGATTTTTTTTTCTAAATTTTGCATCTTTTCCGTTAAGTTCCTTATAAAATGACGAAAATACTCTTTTCATGTTTAAACTATAGGGACGAACTAGTTATTTTTTCAAACCATAGTAACTGTACTATAATTTTTCTGATATAATATTTTAGTAGCTTTCATTTGACTTCTGTATTTTCTTGTTGATTTAACAGAAAAAATGTAAAATTGGATAAAAAATTTAATAGTGTAACGAAAACAAAACATAAAAATAAATTAATATATTTTAAAAATAAAAAACGGACCAGTTGTATTTTCCTAACTAAAGGAATCGTACTGTAATTTTTTAAAACTCTAAAGGTGGTCTATTAATAATTTCTTCAAACTTTCAAAATTAGATGAAGAGTTAGTATATCAACATTTCAAATTTAAGACTTTTCCGGTACCTAGTAAATTCAGATAATATTAATTTACATGGATTATTATACAAAAATATTATGAGAAGTGAAAAAATATTTTCAAAAATATAAGTGAGACTATTATTTTGAGATAGTCAAAAGGAAATTGGGACTATAGTTTTCAGATTGAGGGAGTATAACTTTGATTATTTACCAGAAATGATGCTTATTTTTATTTTAATTTATAATATAAATAAATAATTAAATATAAATGAAATTATAAAAAAAAATTGATAATTAAATGAAATATTTGCTACAGTTTAATGTTCTTCCATATTCATATTTTTTTCCAATCAAATTTGAATAAGAATATTTATAAATCCAAAAATCGATAAAAATATTCATAACAATCATAAAGCTAATTTTTTACATACAATAAGCAAAAATTATTGAACTATAAAATAATAATAATGATTTTCTTATAGAAAATACTGATTTTATATATATAATAAAAATAAAGTGAAATCAAATTATGTGAGTTGATACAAGTTAAAAATTGAGTACGTGAAATGATAATCAAACTTAAAATATTAAAGTAGTTTATGCATGAACACAAAATAAATTTAGGGAATTTGAAAGTTTAGGTCCCATTAGACAATTATACAAGAGGGAGGTGAATTGGTATTTTCAAAATTCAATATTTTTAAGAATATTTCAATTTACAGCAGAAGCAGCATATCATACAAACTCAAATCAGACAATAAGCATATATAGTTTACTTAAAATTTCAATCTGATTTATCATAGATATAAAAGTATACAGCTAAACCAATTATTGAATACAGCTCACTGAAACTGGTCTGTAGGGATTTTGTGAGACAATAACTGATTTTAAGTAATTTTAAAAGTTAAATAATCATAGTGTAGCACAAATAATAGAGTTGATTCATCAAGCATAAACAGATATTCAAGTGAGTGTTTGAGCATATTCAAGTAGCAATCAAGAAATGAAATAGCAGAAAACAACACAATTAATTTTATAATGGTTTGGATTTTTCACGCTTGCATCCACTTCTTATGAAATTGTATTAAGATCATCCACTATAAACTGTTTTCACAAGCAAGAGCAGAGCCAAATACAATGGAAATAGTTCAACATTTAAAACTAATCATTCCCCATAAATTTTTCAAAAAACTTATAAACTTATCCTTTTTAGTTTTTGGCAAAGAACTAAATAAAAGTTAACCCCACTAGTTTTTAATAAAAACTAGGAAACTTATACAACTTGCTCTTACTCAAACAGAGGTACTTGATTACCTAAACAACACAAACTTCACACAAGCTTTGTCCTTACAAGATTTTTCATTTTTGTTTTCCTCTATTTTATTCTAGATTAACAAGAACCTATAATAAAAGGAGAGTTATGCCCATTTAAACTTAGGAAGGAGATTTTAAAAGTTTTTCAATTCAGTTCTCTCAAAATACTGTTCATCTTCTTCTCTTAGAAATGATGCATTTGAAGCATAAAGAAGAAGAAAGAGATAAAGGCTTAAGATGAGAGTTTTGAAATTTAAAACAGTAAACACAAATCTTCTCGCATGTTAAAACAAGTATTCTGCCATCCTTTTATATCAAAGAAAAACTTTTCTTCCCATTAGAGAGATAAAGTTAACGTCAGAGAAAAGGAGAGGAAGAAATAGAGTGGCAACAAAACTTTAGCTGGAAAAGAGGGAAGGATATGGGTTGTAGTCCTTTTTATAGAAATTGAGTTTTTTCAAATTTAAAAGCCTAAGGAATTTTAAGATCTTATTTTCCCACTAAATCTTTTTAACAAAGAAAACGTATTTTTAATTTTTGAAAAGTGAGATTTAAAATACATTTTTCCCTCTTAAAACTTCAAGAAATATTATTTTATCAAAAATATCTTCTTTAAGTGGATAGTTCAAAAGCCTAAAAAATAATTTCGATTTTAGCTATAATAGACATAATTTATCTTTCTATTTTAACAAGATGAACTAAATCCAACTAATTTGACTACCTTACTAATTATATTATCTTCAAGTCTTTAAGTAGCCTTGTCAATCTTCATTTGGATAGCCTTCAAACTTCAATTTTAATGAGATCTTCTTGATTCAATTTCTCCAAAAGATTATTAAGAAAATTACTATATAATAAATTATTTTAATTTATTTTTTTCACTAATCATCAAAATTAGAGGTTGTAAGAGCCTTAAGCCAACAATTTCCTCCTTGTTGATGACGACAAAAACTAATAAATTGAATACATAGAACATATATATAGAAAGTTACTCCCCCTAAGTCTATGCATAAATTTCTTTGCTCAAAATAGTTTATAATATGAAAGAAAGAGTATAAAGAAAAAAAGATAAAAAAAAACAAAATAGAGAAACTCTCCTTGAGTTTATGAATGTTTATGCAAAGATATTAACAAACTATATAGGAGAGTAAGTAAAAAAGGAACTAACCTAAAAATTAAATAGAATTTATGAAAATTAGCTCACTGGTTGTTCTAAATAATTTTAGCTCACTTATTTTCTGAGCTGAGAGCTTCTTGCAGAATTAGAATGTTACTTTCAAAAGAAACTGCAGAAGACTAAATTATTATATATAGAGCAGAATATATAATATGAGTTCATTATATCCATAGCTTGCCAAAAAGATACTAAGGCTATGTGAAATAATATAAAGCACCATACTCAGCAAAAACAACAATCTAAACATAAGCTAAGCATAAAGTCATAAAGCACTAAAACTAAAATGGAACACCAACACACAAAACAACTAAAATGGAACACCAACTCATAACATGTAGACAAAACAACTAAGGTGGAACACCAACTCACATAGCATACACAAAACAACTAAGGTGGAACACCAACTCACATAGCATAGAAAAAATAGAAAACAGTTTAGAAATTAGCATACAGAAAATAAAAAACAGAACAAACAACGAATCAAAGTCTAGATCTCATTATAACAACCTATGCCTAGCAAGATATTGTCCGCTTTGGGCGGAATCCACTCAGGGCCGCACGATTTTTTTCTTGGGCTACAACCCACTCAATAGCCCAAAAGACCTCTTGCTAATCTAAGGGTTGCCCATTCTTATATAGTTCACTTACACCTTATGCTTAGCCAATGTGGGATTCGCCTAAGGTAAGCTAACATCTCAAGCTACCATCTCATCTAGTGCGGATGTTACACTTCACCCCCCTTTAGGGACTCAGTGTCCTCACTGAGGTTTGCACCACCACTAGCTAGAGGGATAAGGCTTGGCTCTAATACCAAGTCTGCAACAGCCCATGCCCAGCAAGATATTGTCCGCTTTGGGCCAAACCCACTTATGCCCACACGATTTTGTTCTTGGGCTAGAACCAACTCAATAACCCAAAAGGCCTCCTGCTAGTTTAAGGGTTTCCCATTCTTATGTACTTCACTTACACCTTGTGCTCAGTCGATGTGGGATTCGCCTAAGGTAAGCTAACATCTCAAGCTAGCACCTCATCTGGTGTGGATGTTACACTCATCATCCAAGTGCATAGGCTTTTGACAACTGCCATCCTTGCCAGGTTCAATAGGCTTGGTCTTGAATTCACTGTGAGCTTGCCTTCTATAGTGGGTTGGAGGTTTGAGAGTAGTGTGTTTCACCCTTTTTCTTGGTTGACAAGAGCTTTTTTCTTTCAAATGCAGTTCAACAGATTTTTTAGATGGTGCAAGTGCTTCTTGCTTTAGAGATTTTAGCTCACTGACTACCTTAACAAACACTTTTGTTGCATTAGTTATCCGATTAGCCAAATTATTCAAGGCTTGAATTAACTTATTTCTTCCTTCAATTTCCTTGTCTTCCTGTTGGATGTCTTTCATCAACCCCTCTAAATCAGCTTCTTCCTCACTTTGCATACCCTCTTCATGACTTTTCTCATTAGAATAATCTCCCCACCTAGAGCAATCTAAGTCGGGATCCTCAAAGGCTTTTCTTTTCTCCCCAACTTTCTTACTAGATTCTTTAACTTTTGCTTGCTCTTTAGGTTCATCATTATCACTTTCTTTCCCATCTTCTTCATTCTCACTACTCTCTTTTTCATCATTTTCACTACTCTTTTCTTCTATGATGTCACTATTCTCTTCTTCTCTATTTTCACTACTATCATCTTCATCATTTTCCTCTAGCTGTCATTCTCACTTTTCTTATTTGATTCACTCTCTTCATTATGTTTTTTGCTTCTTTGAGTTGAGTACTTGATAAATTATTGATCTATGCAATCCTTGCCTTAAGTTTGACACTGTACTCATCATGTAGATCAACACCTAAGTAGTTAAAACGTGTAGTCAATACCATGCCATTAGGTAACCTTCTATATCATGAGTGGTAGAAGTCATAGAGGTGAAAAGCGAGTGACAGAAATAGTGGGGTTCCCCTTCTTGCGAATGCCATATTAGAAATAACTCAACACTACTTTCATAGCTATAACTTCCAAGTCTCGGCAATATATAGTGAGAGATTCTTAGAGTAATGGGCAATTTATTTGTAGGCACTATTTTCACTTTTTTCTTTGCAATTTTCTCAGGATACCCAGCTTCATCAAAAGTTTTCAACTTATTCACCATATTCTTCTTACTAGCTTTTGTGCCCTCATTAGGAATACTATATGCCTCAGAAAGGATTTCCTTAGAGATTTTATAAGTTTTTCCTTTAAGCATAATAGAAAACATATTTTCATCTTTCTATTTGAGATTTTCGTAAAACACCCTAACTAGAAATTCATAATAAACATTCTTAAGTTGTAAAAATTTCATCCACCCTTGTTCATTTAACCATTTTCTAAGAGGAAATCATTTGACCCATAAAACTCCCAATCAATATACTGACTCTTAATCAAACAATTTTGAGAATGAATTCTAGGTCTCACCTTTGATTTTTCCTTGCTTGCTTTTCTCTTTCTTGAACTCAATATTTCTTCAACTTTTCTTTTCCTTGTTTGTGGTTGCTGTACCCAGATTTTCATTGGATACTTCCTTTTCTCTAACCATAGAACTCATAGGATATGTAGAGGGGGTTTACAAGCTACTACACTATTTGTTTGAACCATTAGAAAAATTTTTGAGAAAAACGATAGTGGCAGATCTGATTACGTTAAGGTGAAGTGTGTTTTGAAGGAGAAGAGGAGCTTTTAGAGAGAAAGAGAGAGAAAGAATGACAGTTGCTGTCACTTTGACGTGATTGAGGGGTTTTTAGATTTTAAGAGAGTGGGCGACGGTTTTAGAGGAGAGGGAAAGATGGTTCCTTGTTTTTGGATTTCTCAAATAAGGAGGCAATTTTTTAGAAGGATAGGGTTAGAGGATGAATTACTTAGCGTACCTCTGATACAAAACATTTCATTTATTTTAAACAAGGATAGAAAAGAAAATTGACAACAACACTACTAAATAAGAATGAAACATACCATTTTTGTAATGCCCCAAAAATTTCAGATATTAAAATGGTATTATTTGGACGGGTTATGAATGGTATCACCTGAGAGGGAAAATAATATTTTATATAGACCCGATAATGATATTGAACATAATTAATATTTGTGGAGTTAATTAGATTTTATGTGATTAGTCTTGATTAATTAAAGTTAAGATATAAATCTTCATGACGAAGTAAGTAATAAATTATTGGTGAATAGTAGATTACCGATCTGTGAATAGTAACATCTGTTCGGAACTTTGTATTATTTTGGTTCAGAAAATTACTATTGATGTCCATTATGTTATCTTATATTTTTGAAGTATGTTTATATGATTTAAGTGGGTGGAAAATATTTCATAAATATTTTTGGACAATTTAAGTATTTGATGAATAGTGTTTTCTAGTGTAGTATGTTAAGGAATAATTGAGGAATTATTTTTGTGGAATTAATTTAATTAATTGGTGGAGTTAAATAATCATTAGAGGAGAATCATTTGGTAAATATTTAGAGCCCTTGGATGAGAATACTAGAGACTTAATCTTAGCCATCCATTTGGCATAAAATGAAATGGCCAAGTTTGATTTTGCTACTTAAAATCTACAACTTCGTCAAAACATTATTCTCTCTTCTTCCTCTTCT